>JARVJO010054910.1:0-19838 GCA_031762555.1 Cynodonichthys magdalenae | reverse complement strand
TGAATTGTTGAAATAGCACAAAAACTGTAGGAGGAGTAGGAGTCCAAAAAACGTACGGAAAACGATAATAATAATAAAGATTAAAGAGAAACGCGAAAACAATAGTGTGAATGCCATAAAGGCATTCACACTGATAAAGATTAAAGAGAAACGCGAAAACAATAGTGTGAATGCCATAAAGGCATTCACACTGATTATGGTTGTTTTGTTTTTTTTTTACCTGTTTGGATTATGTTGTAAAACCCTTTTAAACAGTGAAGTGTCATTTTAGCTATTTGTCACACACCTTTGCAGGTTCAGGATGTGTAACAGCGTGACGTGTTTAAATAATCCAGAGGGAGAAAGGTTTAAATAAAAATTTTCCTATTTATCAATTAACAGCAAGTTGAATTTATACGAGCAGAGTTGTTGTTGTTATTGTTTTGAAAGCGTGAGCATTGAGCGATTCAGTATATATCAGTATTCCCACAGCAATATCAGGCTGTCTCCTACTGGGAGAGGAGGAACACATGTGGATCAACGATGACACAACACGGCATCTTACTGAGCAGTGGCATAAGCTAAGTGATGATGTAATGCATCTGAGCTCTCTGGGTGAGATTCAAAGTGGAAAAAAAAATAGATGAGAGGAAATCATAACAGGCCTTATTATTACTGGATTCAACATCCATCCTTGGACAGGGCCCAGTCACAGAGGGGTTTATGCCTCGGCTCCGTTCTGCAGCGGGGGTCTTTGCACAGATGTCACGTCCAACATTTGAATGCTGCATCTCAAAGCTTATATGAATGATTTAAATGTTCAAGGAATTGGAAATTACTTTCTGCCACAGCAATCCTCCCCGCAACCGGCGTTGCATAAAGCTGGCAACCTTGAAAGACAGTATCTCACCGTCTGACCGCTCTGCATTTATTTATTTCAGGCGGAAATAGAAGGAAATTTCAATGGGTCACTAATTTCATTTCAACGTGTACCGGTGGCATTAGCCCTGAGCCAATATTTCAGAGAAGCACAAAATCAATGTTGAGATTCAACTGGGAATAGTCCTGGAACCCATTAGCAACTTTGACCAATAGGTCAGGTAAAGTAATAGCTAGATAAATGTTTTATTACAGATTTGCAAACTGACTTAATGGGGAGGCTACTACCTTGGCAGCCACGCATGGCAAGTATTCATCATTGGATTCTATGGCTGCACGGAGCATAAACATCTCAGTGGCTGCAGCTTTGCTTCTTAATGTGCACCGTGTTAAAGGTGGGTCTCTCTAAACAAGCCTCGGAGGAAGTGAAGGCCTGCTTCTGTGGCCCTCCAGAGGCCCCCTGGCCCAAAGCGCTGCGAAGATGTAATCACTGTGAATTACTGCTTGTACTATTAGTATTTTGGATGACATCATGGCTGTGTTTTATAAATCCTGCTCAGATAAAGAACAGACACAGCAGAGCAAGATCAGGGCGACACATGCTACACATGTTTAGATTCAAAAATATTTGTTTTTATTTTCTCTCTAACTGCCACTTCTGTTTAAGGTTTTGTTTAGAATAAAGCCCATCTCATATTGCAGCATCACTGCTTAAGTGTTTTGGTCAAACTTTAAAGTTAAATTAACATTTTAAGAAAACCCTATAAGAATTAACTCAGAAAAAAAAATTAATGATTGATACTTCACTTTTTAATTTGATCTGAATCATTTGTCGGTCCGATTTACATATTATACACCTTAAATGTTATACATTTTTAAATTTGCTGCAGAATTCCCTATAAACTTAGCTTCATCACTTTCCCCACAGATTTGACCTGATGCACTTAAAAATGCTCTTTTCCCATCTCTGAATTGTTGCATTTTGACATGTTTTCCCCTCTTTCTTCAGCAGTGTTCAGAAAATCTTCAGGCTTTTCCTTCTCTTCATGAGCAGAGTGCTAGTTTTCTGAATGAAAGCCAGCCAGACTGAAAGCTCCCACATGCTGAGTGCAGCAGCTCCTGTTTCCAGCTCCGTTTCCAAGGGGACAAGCCAGACAGCCAATCAGAGTGCCGGCCGCCTGCACGCGGGCAATTCAATTTTTTAAAGACGCAGCATGCATTTTCCCCATGTTTTGAAAGCCAAAGGAGGAGAAGAAAAAAAAAGAACAGAGAACAGTAAAGCACCTCAGCACTGCAGTTGAAAAGTTTTCCTTTTACTTTCTTTTTATTAAATGTGAATTCACATGGTAGTTCGAGCCCATTCATTAGGAGTCTCCGCCTACATACAAAATAGGCATCATTCTGTCATCACATTGTTTCCAAACGCAAGAAATAACACATCTGTGTACATATATTCACAAACTGAAAGGACAGTCGACGGTGGTAGGTACTTATTTATTAAAAAGATAAGTCAAAGACAGATTCACACCTGGAATGTGAAGTCACTACTGCCTAGAACTTCCAACAAAATGTCTCGGCATATAATTAGGCTATATTCCAAAACCTTTTTTAATCAAACAAACTTCATATGTAAGACCCACATAAAAATAAACAATATCTGCTTTTTTTTGTTGTTTTTTTTTTAAGTGCAAGAAATAAAAAATACAGGTTTGTGGTAAAATGTCTTAAAAAAAGAAGGCAGTCTTCAGTTTCAAAATAAAAGTTTCATTTCATGAAACAGGACTATGGAATGTTCTTTTTTGCTTGCTTGTTCAAACTAAAGCCAGACCACCACTGTATCAGACTATGCCCCTATTTATTTATTTATTATTTTTTTTAAAGCAGAACTTTTATTTTCTCTTAAACATTTCATCCATGCTCATTTACTGTGATGTTACGTTGTCAAATATTCATTTTGTAACGCCAATCTGTTTGTAATAGAATGCATCGCGCCACGAGGCAACATTACATTGTTTTGCATCAGTTCCAGCTGATTTGTTTCTTTTCCTGCCCGGACAGGCTTTCAGCATCATAACATGAAATGATGTTGACAGTGCACGAGTCTGTTTTTCCCATCACTTGCTACAATTGTTGATGGTCTGTATCTTAAGAGTATATATTGCACAAAAAATGAGAGAGAGGGGGGAAAAAAAGAGGGGAGGGAAAAACAGTATGTGCCATTAAAAAATACCAAAAAAAAAAAAAAATAAAATCCAGTTTCACACCAGCGATCGGGACCCATCCACATATCACAAGTATGATATACATAAACTCCTAACTTTTACTATATTACAATACATATACAATCTTGAAACTAGTTCCAGCTCTGAGGTATGTGTTCCCCCATGATGCCATTGTATCATCTACAAATACTCAACAAATCTGCTCTACAACTGTACAAAAAAAACCTATAAATCACAAGGCATTTTTGATGCAAGTCTTAATTTAACTTAATCCTCAAAACCAGGACTCCCTTGCATGCTAAAAAACAAATGATAAAGGGAATAAGTGCCTGAAAACTCACTGAAAGCACAGTAAGAACATTCCCTTTTTTGTTAACTGTACAAAAATATGCCTGAAAATATCTTACTTTCCTTTTAAAAAGATGAGGTCTGTTATGTATCAAAATGTTTCCTCCGCACCTGGAACTCTGCAGAGGTTTAGGCTGCTATCATTATTTTTTTTTTCCCAAACCAGGAGGTAAACGGAATCAGTTACAAAAGAAATAAAAATAATAAGAATACGAAAAGAAAAAAGAAACATTTTTGCGGCATTTTAAAAATTACATAAACAGTTGTAAAGTAGCATCCTGAACAATTGTCAGTTCACAGATTTTTTTTTCTTTTTATTTGAGACAGTCCACAGTCCGAGTTCAGCTCCCTGCAGGTTTATTTTTTGTTGTTGTAGTTTTTTAAGAGGATAAGATGCATAGAAGTTCTTATTTTTCCCTTTGTGGTCTGAAAGTGGAACAGTAAATGCAGACCTATGAGGGGGGAATCCGTAAAACCCTGTCATGCTGTCAGATTTTAAAAAAATGTCTGCAGATTTCACTTTTTTCTGCTACCAGCTTCATAAGCATCTCCTCAAACCTCACCTCGACTCATGGTCCTCCTCCTCATCATCATCCTCATCCAGGACCTGACGGAAAACCCACAAGAGGCAGGACTATAGGGGGGCAATTTGACCGGGACATGTATAATTTCACAACTCCCTTCTCTGTCATTACAAGAGAAAAAACGGCTTCTCTTACTTTCATTTATTTACTTTTATTTCAGTACGTGAAGACCAAGTCGGAAAAGTTCGCCTCCAGCCAGTCGCCGGCAATCATCTCGCTGAGTTCTGGCGTGCAGTAGTCTGGGAATTCAAAGTGGGAGCCCAGGCTGCCCTCGCTGAAAGAGTCCAGGTCCTTATCCACAAGAGACAGGGAGAGGTTTCCTGAATTAGCGTTGCCCAGCTCCGTACCAGGAGCGCTCGGAGCGAAATTCAAACTAAAGTCAAACAGCAAATCGTCCGCGTCCTCCCCAGATGTGGAGCTGCTGCTGCTGGAGGAGGAGGAGGAAGAGGAGGAGGACGTGGAGACCGACCTGGAGGATGCTGGTGAGACGGAAGCAGCGTGCAGCGCGCCCTGCTTCGACATGTGTTTGAGGTTGTAAAACAGTCTGTTGTTGCTCCGCACCTCCTCGTACATGCTCGCCCCCTCGGACTCAGCCGACGAGCTCAAAGTTGGGCTCGCGGGAACTTTGGCTACGCCGTACGGCCTCAGGCGCTCCTCCTCCCCGCCTTTAATCCCCATCCGGTACTCGTCCTCGTAGTCGTCGTCGTCCTCCTCGTCCGTCAGCTCACTTTTCACAGTCTTGGCAACTTTATAGCCGGGAAACACGCAGTCCTCCGCGTAGCCGTGCGAGGTCTTGGAGCCGCTCTTCGTCTTGATCTTAGAGCACTTCTTGCCGGGGGCCTTGGTCAGCTTGGCGCACTTCTCCGGAGACGGCGCGGACGACTTAGACGGGTCCAGCTTTGGTTTTTTCTTAGGTCTGTACTTGTAGTCGGGGTAGTCGGCCATGTGTTTTAGCCGCAGCCGCTCGGCCTCCCGAATGAACGGGATCTTCTCGCTGTCCTTCAGCATCTTCCACCGCTTCCCCAGGCGCTTGGAAATCTCCGCGTTGTGCATGTCCGGAGACTGCTCCATGATCTTTCTCCTCTCGATCTTGGACCAGACCATAAACGCGTTCATGGGTCTCTTGATGTGGCCGGTGGCCGTCTTGCACCAGTCCGGGTTGATGGCCACGGGGCTGCACGCCATAAATTCACTCTCCTCCGAGTCGGTGGCCTCTCTGGACATGCTCCCATCCGTCTCGCTGGTGTCCGTGTGCTGCACCATTGTCCTCCAGTTACTTTGGCTGCACTTTCTAACAGCTTTATCTCTTTTCTCTTGTTTTCTTTTCTTTTTTTGTCCTTCACGTCCTTCTCCTTAACGTGTCTCTCAAGCTCTGCGCTCTTTTTCCAGAGTTACAAACTGCCTTCTTAACTAGTTATCAGCTTTTTCATGTCCCCTGCGTCACAGATTGCTGCCCAATCACGTCCTTCCACTCCGCCCAGCAGAATCCCATGCAAAGATTCCGGTTAACCCTTTTTATTCTCTCTCCCCCCCTCAGCGCTCTGGTTGGAGTGGAGGTGGGGATTTGTGATACATAGTGTCTGGGGCAACACGCCGGGCGAGACAAGCATATTAAACACACAGAGAGCGAGGCGCTCCTGAGAGGCGCACTAAAGCGCGCAGAAACCAAAACGTTATTTTCTTTAATTATTCTGTTTTTTTCCTCTCATGAAATGCGTTCATTTTTTTTAGATTGGCAGATATTGGTTTTAAGATCTATCTGGATAAAAAAAAAAAACAGCTTGTTTTTTCTTCCTTTTTCCCCCCTTACGTTGAATAGCCTACTGAAGGTGGCGCTTGGACACTGTTGGAGGCGCCTGGATGCCATTAAATCACACACACACACACACACACACATATGTATATATTTACAAAACAACTTTAAATTACGATTTTTTAAACATTTTACACATAAATGGGTAAAAATGCTGTCATGTATATATATTTTTGTATTTTTTTAATTCAGTGGTGTTTTTATTTTCTTTGCTCCCATGTCTCCCATTTGAATGAGGGAAGTAGGTCAGTAGAGCATTCTGCGTTATGAGTCTTGTTTACACCTGCAGCCTCCTGTTACTGACAAAAAATAGCTCTAGTAAAGCAATTATTTCATTCAAGTGGGTTTATTTAAAAGAAGTAAATGTGTCAGTGAATACAGACCAAACATTTGAAGTAAAAAGAGAAAATTATCATTTTAAAGTCATTTTACTTGAGTCCTCACGTGGAACGCTCATTCAGAGGGGAACGTTTGCCTGGTTGTGCCAATACTGGCAGGGATAGAAGGAAGGCACCCTGCTGAGTTTGCTGTGTCAAGAGGGGGTGTAGCTTCTAGCTGGCGTCTCCAGCTCCACACTCCTTCCCCCTGGCTCTGGGTTGGTAGCCAGCAGTGCCTATTGGAGGCAGGGGCGATAAGGCGTCCCTTCTTTACCCTCCCTCTCTCTCTCTCTCTCTCTCTGCTTCGTCCCCTAGAGGGCAATCACTTACCCTTTTGAAACCCTCCCCCCACCAAGCCACCGTATTTTCCCCAGCTGGGGTTTAAGAAGTGTTTCAACTGATACAGAGGGAACCAGCTTCAGACAGAGGAAAAGGCAGGACAGTGGGGGGAGAAGAGAGAAAAAAAAGCACACATAGGGAGAGTGGTCAGAAGACAAGCCGAAGGAATCAGTTTAAGAGAATTGCTGACAGAAAAGAAAAAAAAAAAGGTGGTGGGGGTGGGGGGCTGTCTCTTTGCCTTTCAGTCCCCCTGAAACAGAGAGAAGGGGAACCTTGGGTCTCTCCAGGGGCAGAGATAGAGCTGAAATGCTTTATCGTGACGACCCCACGCTGATTAAGCTTGATCAGATATATGTGTCAGAGCTGGGGGTCTCAGGGGGTCGCTGCATGCAAGTGCACGTTTTTCTCATCTGAATTAGAATTTTTTATTTTTTTTTATCATGGATTGATCCGTCTGATGGCCGGTTCGATCATTTCAGACCAAACATGAGTCAGAGGAGCTATTTCAGATTAACTGACATGTTGTCTTTCAGTTCAATCACCATTTGATTGTAAATTAAACCAAAAAATTTCAATAAATTGAGATTTTCTTACAAATGAACATTACATTATTAGCTAAAAATGGGTTCAAGTGCAACACATTGTGCACATCTTTACTTAAATCCTTGTCTGTTGAACTCAACCTTGTTTGGCTGTTAGCAAACTCTCACAAAGTAATAGTTGTATGTAAATCTTCAGCTGATTAACTTTTGGAGTCAGCTTTATTCTAGAGGGCCGTTATAGCCAACTAACTGTACAAAACAAAACAGCTGCCTATAATTCTGTCAGTTTTACAGATGCTGAGCTGAAGTTTAGTGTGATGGTAGTTGATGAGGGTCCTCCTTGGCACGTACTCTAAGGTCTAACAGATCAAGCAAAATCTGTTCTTTAAAGTTTGTCATTAATCATTACATTCAACCATGTCTGTCTGTTAGCAAAACTTCTCATAAACTACTGAATATATTGTATTGAAACTTTAAGAAAGTAATCACTGGATGTATATTTACAACTGATTGATTTTTGAAGCAAATAAAATTCAAGATGGCTTCCACAGATTACTGAAACATATAAACGGTTATTACTTAGCCATTTTTACATACAGTATATCGGGCTAAAATTTGTTGTGGCCATATCCCAAACACATAATCTACGTTCTACACACTGTGCAACATCCTATAACATTAGTATTAATTATTTGTGTGAACCCTGTTTGTCTGTTAGCAAAATATTTCTCAAACCACCAGACAGAATTTGATGAAACTCTGAGAATATACCCTTTGAATCTGTATCTTCAATCCATTAACTTTTAGCGTCAACTCAAATAAAGATAGCTTCCACAGCTAGTCAACCTTAACCAACAGATAAATGGCTCTAACTCAGTCAGCGTTACTGGATCTAAAATCTGTGTGGTTGTAGCTGAGAGTCGTTCACATCACATAGTCTGAGCACTAACAGATCATACATGATTTCACTTTAATTTGACTCTGATTTGCTTCAAAGGTATCTCGCTCTATAATAAAACATTTTGCACATATTGATAAGTGACAGTGGTATTGAACCCTTTGCTTTTCTATTAAAATCCCCCACCTCTCCAGCCAGCCTCATCTCTTTATTCTCTTCATTTGATCATTTCATGTTGACATGAATCATGAGAGTGATGAGCAATGAGGTGGCTGTCCTGCTCATTAGCATGGCTCATTATTGCTTGAGAATGAGGTGCTGGTGTCATCCATGCATCCAATGAGTCATCAAAGTAAGTCGCCATGGCTCACAGAAACAGACCAGCATTATCCCCCCCACCATGCCTTTTGCCCCATCTCACTCTAACAGCCTCATTTAGTGACTGCGGCTGAGAGCGGAACGAAGAGGACAGTTGCAGAATACTAGAATTATTTCATTTTCACTCTAGAGATTAAGACAGAATCTGGAGAGCTGCATATCATCATGTAACTTCCAGTACCCTTTCTAATACCCCAAAGGCAGATGTTTTAATGCTTATTTGCTGATTTTAATGTCAAGGGAAGGGACATTTTATTCTAGAGCAATGGAGTGTTGAATTAAGTGATGGTTTTCATTTATGCACACCAGGAAAAAAAGGGTTTTAGGAGAAACAATTCCCTTTGCATTGCTTATCTAAAAGCCCCCCAAAGCAGCTGCTGCTCACACAATGGGCCAGTGAAGCGTTGGATCAATACTAACCCCTTGCTAGTGGCTATCTGATGCTCAAAATGCATGCATCCATCTCCTCTGCATAGCCCTGAGACAGGTGTGGACTTCTGGAAGCCACTATCTGATGGCTTCACAATAGGCAAAGGAGAGGTGGGGGGCTTAAAGCTTTTGGTGAGGAAACGGGGGTTGTTTTGGTAGCACATGAAAACGCAAATTAGCTTTTCACTTGACAGACACATCCTTAAGTATCTTCTATACTCAGGTTACAATGTTTACTGCCATTCTGTAAATTGGCGTACCCAGGCTCATATAGAATTGTCACTTTATGGGGTAATCTGGTGCTATGCATGGGATTTGTATAACAAGTTCCAGCAGCAAGTAACTTTAGACAAATTCACTCGTCTTATTCTAAACATGCCCAAAATAATCCCTACCCAACGTTTTGTTGGACGTGAAATCTTATATCACTTTATGGTTCTGAAGATTTATAGTTTGTACATTAATGCCGGTCACTGAAAACCTGTTTTGTTATCTTAACTTGGGAGATGATACCGAAACAAACCATGTCAGCTGGCCAAGCATTTGTCTCCTCAGGCTGCCTGTAGCTATGGCCTCATTCCTCAAAAAAATCACACTGTCCTCCCCTTTCCCTCTCAAGATAAGAAGAACTTTGACAATAAGGAGGATTTTACAGCGGTTTGGAAGTTGTTGTTTCACCACTTAGGTGTTTGGTGCCTCAAAGGTGATTTTATGTTGCTTTAAATTCTCAGCTCAATGCAAATGCATTTCTGGGGTGTTGGGTTTTCTCTTTTTTGTTGCTGTTGACCTCCTTGATGTGTCCTTTGTGTCTCAAAGTTTGATGCTTAGAGGATACTTGAGACTGGAGTATCTTGTCCTGAGTGTAAACAGTTGATGTTTGAGAACTGTGCTGAAAGTGTTTATCCTGGGCTGACATGCAAATGTAACCAAAGGCTAAAGTTGACGGTTGAAATAAAAATACATAAAAATAATTAATAAATAAATAAATAAATAAATAAATAAATAAATAAATAAATAAATAAATAAAACTTACATAAGGAGAACAATTCTTAGTTTGCATGGCATTAAATTAAATAATACTAATATGACCACAGTCTCAGCTTAGTCAAGAATATGTAATAACTTTACATTGGTCCACATTGTAATATCATATGTGACCCTGCAACAGCACTGTTGGTTTTATGAATGTTTTCTTCAGTTACAGAAGAGTAAACATTTAGAACTATTGTCTATTTCACAGTGTACAGTAGAACAGTTGCTGAGCATTGTGGCCTTGCAGCAAAAATGTTCTCAAGTTTGACTCCCAGCTAAGGCGTTTCTGCAAAACTTTTTAACATGTGGGTTTTCTCCCGGCACTGCTATATCCTCCAACAGTCCAAAAACATATAGCATGAGTATGTTAGTTGGTGGCAATAACAGCGCCCTATAGTGAGTGTGATTTGTTGTTTGTCTGTACGTTGCCTTGGGATGGATTGGCAATTTGTCCAGGTTGTACTCGCCTGATGATCACTGGAGGCAGGTATCTACTCAATGCAACTCTGAACAGGCTCTAGTGCAGGGGTATCAAACTCATTTTCACCAAGGGCCACATGAGCATTAGGGGGCCCTAAAAGGGCCAGCTGTAATTAACTTCAATGTTTTGTATTTAACCTGGATTAAACATGAAATGTTACATTCCTTATCTTATTGCTGCATCTGAGAACTGCTAACAAACAATAACTGAGCTCTACGTGGTATTTCATGCATAGAAACAGTGCATTATCACATCTTCTTATAAACACTGAAAAGGGCTACATGTACGACTGATTAAATGTGAAATAAATATTACAGAACTACTATTAAAAGTAAAATAAAATAGTTTTACTTACGGATGAGTTGTGCTGAGCAGCTGCCATCTTGAATTCTAAACTGGTTCACTTTCCCAACAGGAAATTCCCACTGAATAGGTGTTCCAGTTTAAACTTACAACCAGTACAACTGGGTTGCAGAAAAAATAGAAGAAGAAAGTACAGTGAAATGGATATTTTACACGACACATTTCGCTGGCTACTTTCAAAACCTGTGCACCTCTACCTAGTGGTGGGATGCTGCCATTTTGCTACTAAAATAATTAACATGCATTATGGAAGATGTAGTTTATTCAATGCTGGCTTTAATGCAGATCTCATGGGCCACATAAAATGCAGTGGTGGGCCACATTTGGCCTATGAGTTTGAGATGTGCTTTAGTGGGTATCAAAAATGGATGGATGGATAACAGAGGCTCCTTATTACACATTTTTTGAGGAGACTGGGGTCACAACTGGTGCTACTATTCAGTGCAGTTTATCTAGAACCAGATCAGAGCAAACATAACCTCAGGGTTCAATAATAAAGGCAAACATGTCCTGTATAAAACCAGTTCATTTCATTTTAATACAGTGCAGCAGAAATTTTCTTCAGTTCAATTATAATTCTATACAGTGCAGTTAAGTTTGTAACAAAAAATATCAACTTATAACATCTTTATGACTACTCCTCCTAATAATAACTCAATAAGGCTGAACAGTGGTGCAGTTAGTTAACACTGTTGCCTCACAGAAAGAATGTCCTGTTTATTTATCTTTATGTGGTCCTATGATGGAATGGTGACCTGTGCTGAGGGTACCCTGCTTTTTGCTTCTCATCTGCTGTGCATAGTACCCAGCCTCCCACGACCCTGTACAGAAACAAGCAGAGAAATAAATAATAATGTGAACGTTGGATAAATTAGTCATTTGTCACTGAATACCATGTGGTTCACAGCATTTCCCCACTTCGAAAACATGAGATTTTCAATTTAGTTCTCACCACAATTTGGCCACATTTTACAGGTAACAACTATCTGAATCCCGTAAGACCACATAAAAGATGTTATTTCATTCCTGTCTTTTCCTCCCCTCACAGTATAAACATATCTCGCAAAGCAACATCGATCCACACCTTAAGGAGATGACATCATCTCAGAGCAACTCTGTACAATGTGTTCCACAGTAATCATATTGCCATGTCACTCCCAATGAGCTCTGGCCATTTAAATCCTTTAATTATATACCAGAAGCAGGGAGGTGGTGTTTACTGTAAGAGTCCAGAGTACCTAGTTTTATATTGTTTATTGTGTCTTGTTTTAATAAACTTGTGTAGAAGAAGAGCCCTCTGGGCACTCGCAGCCACTGTAATGAGAGTGTGTTTAGTCTGAGAACTGTGTACGACTAATGCTGATGGATTGCATGGCTGCAGGTCAAGTCTGACTCTCTCGCATAACAGAAAAAGCAAGGAGGAAAAAAATTGTACACTTGTGTAACATAATGCATGACAAGTCAAGATGAAATTATTTTTACCTTGTTAAAACAAGCCAGATGAAAACCACACAACACTAAAAATAACAAATGGGAGCCTTGTTTACAGTTGCCGGCTGTTTGGTGCAAGACGGCTCCCATAATTAATCAGTTTACCCGCTGCGGTCAAACAAGAAGCTCTAAAGAAATAGCTCCGTTGATAAAGTTTCACTCAAGGACTTGATTTTCTAAGAAGTGGAGCACTTTTCCCTCTGAAGCCATGCAGCTCTCCTTCTCCACTGACCAGCCCAGACTTGCCTCTTCACAAGATAAGATAGTGTTGACTGCAAGCCAGAATGTACACACGCTCATGTGGGGCCTCCACCGTGCTTAGTCACAATCAACCACATCCTGTGCTCTAAGGTTGTACTGGTTTATGATGTTTGTGCTGCCAGTTGAATAGTGACAGTTCAAAGCAGCATGACAAATTGAGAATTCATGCCCTGTGGACAAATCTTAGGCAGGATCAGGTTAAAGCTTTAATTAGTGGGGAGATAACCTAGATCTAAAGTTAGGAGTTGTTCATTATATTGTTTTAATCTACATATCTTCCTCACATCAATATATATTTTAGAATTTAGGGTTAGTCCTTAATCCCTCAATAAAATCAACAATGAACAAAACTTATTTAAAGGGATAGTTACCATTGAAAACATAAAAAACAATTTGCTCATTTATACTCTATAACTTAGGTTCTTCAAAAATCTATATACAGCTGATATTTTTTGATTATAACTTTTCCACCACCTTTACTTTCAGAAGATCTATTACTGTAGTTAAATTACATAAGACTTTTAGGCAAGGTTCTGGAAAGTATGGGTACCAGGGATGCTGTTACACCTTGTGAAGAATGCAGGAGGACATGCATGTCTAAGTATAGTCAATGAATAAAAACAGAATAAAAACAAGATTATTTTAATACATATAATTGAGTTATTTAGAATGAAAAGGTTATCATTATCATCATTTGGGATTGAAAACCTCTGTTTGGCTTTAGATTAGGGATGTCCCGATACCGACACCATCATCTTTGAAAGTACTTGTTGAAAAGGCCCCAATACCTGGAACTGATGCCATTTTTTGTGTGGACATTCACATTATATTTAAATGCGACCTCAATCAGACTCCAGTGTGAATGCTTTATGCTGTTGATGTGATTCTCATGCACAGAAAATGGTATGACGTCACATTGAACTCACTGTTTTGCTGAATTAGCTAAACGTGAATGCTACTTCTTAGCACGTCGATTCTGAAGTTGTTGTGCAATCAGAGCCGATTAAATAATGATCTGACATGCTTGTTTAGTTCAGGGTTTTCATTTGAACCTGCCTCTGACTAGATGCTCCGCTGCAGCATTTTCATCTTTGGAATGAAGCAGCGTGCTAAAATTAAAGTATCGATTGAGTAACTTTAGCATCGATATAGTCTTCGACCGACGTTGGCCGTTACTATCATGTGTTTCTGTTGATTCTCTGTCATCCAGGACATAGAAAAATTAAAGGAAAAAAAGGAAGCAATTAGACTTTTGTTCTGTAGCTGAAGACGTTTGGAGCTACAAGATTTAAACAGCATGACTGGAGGTTACCATCATTATTATTACTTGGATCAATTCATATACCCCACCTCACTGATGTAAAAGTTGGATGAAACAAGACATGAACGTTCAGACTGCAGTTGCTTTGAAAAAATATCAAATATGTATCTGATTTAATACCAGGTCTAAATAAAATAAATGTGTTTTTTTAATCCTTTCAGGAATGTTTAAATTCTAATTCAACAAGTACTCAGAATTAGTACTTGGTATCGGTAAGTACCCAAACTGAAATACTCACTCGGTTTGAGAAAACCTGGTATTGAAACACCCCTACTTACAGCGGATTTAAGATCACATAATACTATCTTGTCAAGCAATTATAGAATTAATAATGCATACTTAAAGTTTCTTGTCATTCTATTTTAAGTGTTACTTCTGTAAAGAAAATCAAAGGGGTTTTGTCACAACCTCCAAAATAGGTAAAGAAAAACAGCCTATGAAAGGAAAAAAGAAAATCAGTCACATCAATCAGGTTTTAACCTTGAAAACAAAAACAAGAAGAAATGGACCCACAGAGAAACAAACACCTGAAGCAAATCCAAGCATTCACTCTTGTTTGAGCAGTGACCAGATAAGATAGCTCAAAGTTATCAGCACGAGATGAATCCCTAGTAGTGCTTCCCCCCAGGAGGGGTTTCATCAATGTAGTGGGAGGGAGAAAATCAATCCTTCAAACCACATATGGTGACAAATAACCACCTAAAACTGAACTGAAATTAGTTGTACTCCCAACAGTTTTCCTCTGCCAGAAACCAGGAAGCCTGTAAAGAAAAAAAATACCATATTTATAACAATAAATATATGGACAAGAATAAAAAAAAATAAGGAATTTTCAATTTTGAGGCTAATTCAAGTGGGGTTTACACAGGCCTTTTACTATTTTTTTTGTTTATTTTCATCTCATCATTGACAGTCACTGAAGAAAAAAAATGTTTTTGCCTCTTTGTGTGTACATGGGTGTGTGTGTGTGTGTTCATAACTCATAAACTCTC
This sequence comes from Cynodonichthys magdalenae, assembly GCA_031762555.1. Classification (NCBI taxonomy): domain Eukaryota; kingdom Metazoa; phylum Chordata; class Actinopteri; order Cyprinodontiformes; family Rivulidae; genus Cynodonichthys; species Cynodonichthys magdalenae. The sequence continues at coordinate 5,109 of JARVJO010054910.1, read as the reverse complement.
AGAACGTAATCATTGGATGTACATCTACAACTCATTATCCTCTGGAGTCAACCTAGAACAAGATGGAAACCACATCTAATCAATTTTAGCAAACAAGGAAATGATAATGAATAACTACACTCACTGGTCACTTTATTAAGTACACCTTGCTGGTACCAGGTTGGACCCCCTTTTGCCTTCAGAACTGCCTTAATCCTTCTTGGCATAGATTCAACAAGGTACTGGAAACATTCCTCAGATAGTCTGGTCCATATTGACATGATAGCATCATGCAGTTGCTGCAGATTTGTTGGCTGCACATCCATGATGTGAATCTCCACCTCGTTCCAAAGGTGCTCTGTTGGATTAAGATCTGATGACTGTGGAGGCCATTCAAGTACAGTGAACTCATTGTCGTGTTCAACAAACCAGATGAATCATGCTTTATGACATGGAGCGTTATCCTGCTGGAAGTAGCCATCAGAAGATGGTACACTGTGGTCATAAAGGGATGGATATAGTCAGCAACAATACTCAGGTAGGCTGTGGCGTTGACACAATGCTCAATTAGTACTAATGGGCCCAAAGTGTGCCAGGAGAATATCCCCCACACTGCTGAACCACCACCAGCCTGAACCGTTGATACAAGGCAGGATGGATCCATGTTTTTATGTTGTAGATGCCAAATTCTGATCCTACCATCTGAATGTTGCAGCAGAAATCGAGACTCATCAAACCAGGCGACGTTTTTCCAATCTTCTGTTGTCCAATTTTGGTGAGCCTGTGTGAATTGTAGCCTCAGTTTCCTGTTCTTAGCTGACAGGAGTGGCACCCGGTGTGGTCTTCTGCTGCTGTAGCCCATCTGCCACAAGGTTCGACGTGTTGTGTTTCGGAGATGCTCTACTGCATACCTCGGTTGTAACGAGTGGTTATTGGGGTTACTGTTGCCGTTCTATCAGCTCTAACCAGTCTGGACATTCTCCTCTAATCTCTGGCATCAACAAGCCATTTGCGCCCACAGAACTGCCGCTCACTGGATATTTTCTCTTTTTTGGACCATTCTCTGTAAACCCTAGAGATGGTTGTGCATGAAAATCCCAGTAGATCAGCAGTTTCTGAAATACTCAGACCAGTCACTTAAATCCCCTTTTTTCTCCATTCTGATGCTCGGTTTGAACTGCAGCCGATCGTCTTAGCCATGTCTACATGCCTAAATGCACTGAGTTGCTGCCATGTGATTAGCTGATTCGTCATTTGCGTTAATGAGCAGTTGGACAGGTGTACCTAATAAAGTGGCTCGTGAGTATAAGTTCCTTTTTATAAATACTGAGCAATTTGGTTTTTGTTACTCTCAATGCATACTTGAAGTGCTAACAGATCACATGAGATCTCGCGATATTGCACAGGATCAAACAAAACCATATCCACAAAGTTCAATTAAAACTGCTACAGCTCTATAGTTTCTCATCATAAGTTGCTCTTAGTTTAAATCTTCGGCACAAACAGTGGTGGGCAACTTGCATTCCTTTAATTAATGCTAGGCCTTTAATAATAAATAGATTCCGTACAGACAGAAACAATAATAAAAAAAGTACTGTTTGCAGGTTCAAACCCCTCTCTTATATTTTATTAAGGTCATTTCAATATCAACTTTTATAAGATGACTGAATAACAAGTTAACATTTCCTGAAATATATTTATGCTCTGAGTTTATGTCTATAAAGATGATAGTGCCACAAAAAAAAAAAAAACCTTTAATAGAGTCCTTTGACTATCTTTGTACTTTAAATTACATATGCACATATAGACTGGTATTTGCCTCAGCTTTCCATCCATATCAGAGCCTCAGGATGCCCTCTCCATATACACACTCACTGTCCTTTCCTTTATGTTTCCTAAGAATTTCTAAGACAGGCTTCAGGATAGATTTTCATAAATGTCCTCTTTTGCAAATCCTCCACAACCCTCTGTGTGCTTTGAGAGCTACCTTTATCTTAACAGTAAAGGTCACTAGAGGAGACTTAGGGATATGGAAAGGCTAAGCTGCATGCATGGGAGCCCCACTTCCACAAATCCATTTATCTATTTATCTAAAAATCAATACCAGAAGGTTTGGTAATGAATGTGTCAAATCAGACTCAGGTGGGGCAAAGCCCACTCACACGTTGGTCTCTTGGTGAACATGTTAATGATCCAACTTTAAGAAGTTATGGTGAATTCCTGTCAGATTGACAGTCACAACCTCTCATCTCAGCAGCACAATGATTAGACCCTGATTATGTAAAAACATGTGTGTATGGTTTTCTTTACTGATTATGTTAATCTGAAAAAAAAGCAGGCTTTATCCCTGTTCATGCAATATTAATACAAATCTGATCTCATCAACAGTAAATCTCTAATTAATATTATTCTTCCAGTCTCCTGGATTTTTTTAAACAGACTCCCAGTGTCGATAGAAGAGCTCAGGATTGCAAGATGAGACCCGTAAAACAATTCTGTTAATGAACAGGAAGGCAAAGTTTGGAGAAACCATGTCGAGAAAGAATTTAGTCATAAAACTGTGAGCGGATTAGAGTTTCTCTTATTTCCAACATTTCCTCTTTGATACATTGCTACGCTAATCCCATTATAAGCGTCTGTCAAGCATACGTGACAATTCATTTTAACAAGGTAGAATTTCCTGCCCTCTTGAAATTCACAGGCTCCTTCACAAATGGAAACATGTGAGAGGCTCCTCTGGATCAGGCTCCAGCTCACAAGTAAAAGAAAAAAAGGTCCAGAGCTTTTGATCATCTCCTGTAAAGACCAACAGAAAAAAGGTAAAAAGGGAATGTTGGGCATGCAGTGGTTAACAAGGTGGATAGGCAGCTGTACATAAAAAATGTATCTAATGCTTATAAAGTTTAAGTATTCTTTGAAGTTATGCAGTTATAAAATGCATGACTGGTCATTGTTTTGGTCAAGTCTTAAAAATAAAGTTATCTGTTAGTACTCAGAGTATGTGTTGGGGATAATACTCAGCTACTGCATTAAACTTTAGTTAAATGACTGCATAAATGACCAAGTTATAGCTATTTTTGTGTTTCCTAAAAACAAGTTTCTAGAAATGTGGCAGACATGTCAAAATTGATTGAATCAAAACTCTAATCGATTGCAGATGTTGTCAGGGATTACATTCTGAAAGTTATAGTTTGAATGCTCATCAAGCATTCACGCTATTGAAATCCATTTTTCTTCCGTATGTTTTTCAGCATGGATCTTGTTCTGATGTCAACAATTTATATATTCAAAAGTTCAGTTTTTTCAGAAATATGATTTTTGGGTTTTTAGTAGTTCAGCAATTTATATATATATATTTTTTTAGATATTTAGCTTTTTCTGCCATTTTTTTCTGATTGAAAATGAATGGATCTGTCTTCAACATCCTTAAAAACCTTCAAAATATTCCTAAATCTTTTGTTTGGTTCTGCGTTTTTTAAGCTCCTTTGTACTAATTGCAGCTTCCTTTGACTTCTATATAGCTAGTTTGAGCTTTTTTAGCTATCATTCTGAGCTTTTCTGTGATTCTTCTACTAATTTCAACTTTTTGTGCTTCTTTCAGCTGCTTTTTACTAATTTCACTTGTTTTCTGTGTTTTTAGCTACTTTTTAGCTTATTTGAGCTTTTGCTTTCAGATAAATTCACCTTTTTGTAATAAATTTAGCTTCTTACTGCTTATTCAGCAAACGTGCTGTGTTTCTGTTTGTGCTAATTTAAGCTATTTCAGCTACTTTTCAAAACCTAATTTTTTAGGCTACTTTTAGCTTTTTTATTTATTCAGCAAATACTTTCATTATCAAGCATTCACATGGTACTTTCCTAGGAAATGAAAATGATCTAGTTTTAAACTTAACTTTGTGGTTCATGCGATATTTTGCTAACAGACAAACAAGGTTGACTCCAATAGTTCATGGTAAAGTTTTACAATAAGTAAAAGAACCTCAGCCATTTTCCTGTGCTTAAAGTAAAACATGTGGATGACTTACTTAAGGTCACTTCACACCAAGTTTAGCTTAATAACTATAATATTTATTGTTTTATAATCATTTTTGTGTTTGTGAACATTGGTTAGTTTTGGCAACCATATTGAATCAGGCTTACTCTAAAACGTAACACTGTAGATGTAAATCCAATGATCATTTTCTGAGCATTTCAGTAAAAACCACCCTCTAGTTCCGGAGATTTTTCTGCCAAGAGAAAGAAAAAAACAACAAAATCATTATAGTTATCAAGAGGTGCTGCAGGTTTAAGTTGTTGATGTTGAGGCAGAAACCTACAGATCCAAATCTCCTTCAGGAGCTGTTTTTATCTCCAACATTATCATTGTCACTGTTCCAGTATAATTATGACGGTGCTTTCATATCGGGATCAAATAATGTTGCAGTTTTAGCGCGAGAGTATTGGGAGAATACAAACAGTCATCATAAACAGACAAACCTGTAGAAGAAGCATAATTAGTGTCTTCCTAATTGCAGAGAATAATTAAAGCGCACTTACTGTGGTGCTAAACCAAACTGTTTGCCAGGATAATGATTTTTATGTTCTGTTTTTTTAGAATTGCCTCTTTTTTTATAAAAAAATGATCTGAATCATTGTGTTTGCATTATATCATAAAATGACTGTCTAAATCAGGGATGGGCAACTTAAATGATGGAAGGGGCCGCGATATTTTGTTGACACTAACAGAGGCCTTCATAGTGCTGAACATCTAACCAAATGTAATAAAATTGTCATTTTTAAAATGTTTGCATATTATGTATATGTAATTATTAAACCAACACTGCAGTAACTCAACAAATTTCATGTTCAAATGCATGTGTAACACTTGTTCTCTGGTTTAATAAATACGAATACAAAACACTTGAAGCAAACACAAAATAACACTTATTTTAGAGAGCCGAAGTTTAACAGCAAGAGTCACCTTGAGTGCAGACTCCTGGTTGTAGTTCGGGTATAAAGTCACTGTTGTTTATGTATTTGTGACTTAAGTAAACTTCTCATATTTAGCTTTGTGCAATACACTCACCGGCCACTTTATTAGGTACACCATGCTAGTAACGGGTTGGACCCCCTTTTGCCTTCAGAACTGCC
>JARVJO010054900.1:0-19839 GCA_031762555.1 Cynodonichthys magdalenae | reverse complement strand
CGGCCATCTGCCTCGACCGGCTGGGTTTGGGGACAGGAAAGAGACACAGTCAAACACAGGAGAACTGGTCCAGGTGTGACACTGTGGCCAGATGTATTTTTTGTACCTAAAGTGTCATCAGCGAAAGGCAGTACACAGCTGCTTCAGCTCGCCCGTTTTAACACCGGGACCCCCGCGGTGCCTCTGTGCCCCATTCGTGCACTGAAGACATATGTCAGATCCACAGCACCTTCCAGAAAGACAAATAGTCTATTTGTTTGCTATGCAGGGCCCTGGAAAGGGCAGGTCCTTTTGGAGCTGCGATTCTCGCACTGGGTTGTGGGGCTAATTACTGAGGCTTATGCCTTGCTGGGTCAACCACTACCGGCAGGTGTGAAGTGTCATTCTACAAGGGGCCTGACGACTCTGTGGGCTGCCATGACTGGGGTGCCACTGGACATCATATGCAGCTCGGCCTCCTGGACATGACCGAGCCCCTTTGCTTGGTTCTACAGGGTGAATGTGGCTGTGCCCCATCCCCATCAAAACATTCTGCTGCAGCATCCTCCTACATCCCATTGAGGTAGGTGGTGTTTTGAGCAGATTCCTCATGACTTTGTTAACATAAGTCATCCAGTGCTTGAAGCACCGCCTCTGGCGGTCAGTAAGAATGAAATAGAATGAGGGTTACAACTGCGACTACGGTTCTATGTAACCTGGATGACCACCAGAGCGCTTGGTCCCTCAGAATCCTTAAAACGCGAGAAGGTTGAGGGATTGAGTGCCGGATGTTGTGACTTTAGTCACAGGGGTTACCGGCAATTCACAGGTGACTTTGTTGGTATTAATTCTCGACCTGCGCATGAGCAGGAATGATCATTCAATGCTTGAAGCACCGCCTCTGGCGGTCATCTGGGATTTATAGAATTATAGTTACAGTTGTAACTTTTGTTTAGGCACAGATGACCAACTGTTCTATAGTTTGAAAATTTTTGGGAACTAGAGAAATTCCTGCAAAAATGCAGAGAATGCAAATATAAAAAAGGTGAAATCAGCTGTGAAATAACTGAAACTAGCAGAATACTTGCTGAAAAAATTAGAAAAATACAAGAATTAAAAAAAAAAAACATGTTTGCTGAATGGAGGTGGGGGCTGAATCAACAGAAAATTGTTAAATTGGCTTTAAGAAATGACTCAAATTAGCAGAAAAACATTTAAACGGTACCTGGGGGAAAATAAAAAAACTGGTCTGTGTTTCCTCCTGCTCTGTTCACGCTGACCTGTTTCCTCTTGTGTCTCCTCCAGGTGTTTTTCATTGTCCCTCATTAGTTTGCCTGTATATTCTGTTCAGTCTTCGTTGGATCAATGTGTTGTGCTCTCCAGCCTTAAGGTTTTTCATGTCTCTGGAGTTGTTTTTTGTCACATCTAGTGATTTTTTTCAGCTGCCTTGTTAGCATCTTGCTTAAATAAAGCCTTTTGTTTTTTGCACCTAAACTTTGTCTGTGCACTGGGTCAATCCACTTCCTTAATCCTGACAGAAAGCAGCTAAAAAGTAGCATTCAGCTTGCAGATAAACATATAAATAAGTAGACAAAAGCTGCTGAAAAAGGAAGAGCAACAAGTGAAATTGACAGTAATCTGTTATAAACAGCACAAATGGTTTGAAGAATTTCAAGTAAAATATTAATTTTGTATGAGGAAAAAGTGAAATATTTGAAAGTAAAAATTGCAGAAATACAAAAAGTGCGAGCAGGAGTGTCCTGCAGGAGCTTTGATACGGGAATCATTGAAACTGTGGAAGAGGTTACGTGTTGCTTTGAACATGCTCAGAATGAGTTTCTGAATCAGTCAGGATTGAGTGCATCATCTCAGTGTAAGGAGGAGAGTATCATGTTTCTGCTGATTGTTCTGGTCCTGGACGGCTGCACAGAGTCCAGTTTACTGTTGGTTTTAAAAGAAGCTGCTGCTGCGGGTCGTTTGGGGGACATATACTTCAGTTTTTAATCAAAGTTTGGACTGTTGCATACATTTTTTTTTTACTTTTTATAGATGATGTACAGCCTCACACTTCAGCTTCAAATGACTAGTTTTCCAAAAAATAAATAAAAACTTTATTTATTCCAACTTGAGTCACACAATCAGAACACAAGACTGTGACTTCAGCTCTTCAGGGAGTTCTGAGATTGCAATAAAATACTAAAAAACTTTAAAAAATATATATATTTTTTAATTCTTTTTTTTTTTCTCAAAACACTAAAGAGAAAAGCATTTTACTCTGAATTTATTTACATAAAAGCTGCTTCATTAAACCAATCTTATGAAATTAATTGTGCACACTAACATAAAAAAACAAATATCTGAATCACAAACCTTTACTTTTCAAGGTGGTTTCACAAAGTAATCAACCTCAGCAACACAAAAACTGCTGCAGCTCAGACTTGCTGTGGTAGTAGCTGAGGGTCATCCTCATCATTAACTCTGAGCACTAACAGGTTCTCTAAGATCTTTATTTAAATCCTTGTTAAACAATGGGCTGTGTGTTTTTAGACTTTATAGAAAGTCCAGATGGATAAAAGCTTCCAGTAAACAACCTCTGCACCTTTTAATAACAGAGCATCAGTGGAAAGAGCAGGGAAACAGGAGGAGGGAGACATGGAAGCACAACTCAACAAGTCAGGAAGACGTTTGAGAGAAAAGCAAACGTGTCTGTTTGACAACACTCTGCAGGGTTCATCCTGTTCATCGCTGCAGCGTCTTCAGGCTGGATTCCACCTACAATCACTGCAGATTACACACGAGAGATCTCATAAATATTTACTCATGTTTTCCTGCAGGGCTGAGGTTGTATTGTGTTCTTTGTAAAATCTTTTTGCAGAGTAAAAAAATTGCTTTATTTGAACCATTTGCAAAATGTCACACAGATTATCAGCACATCTAAAAACAAAAACTACCACTTTGGCTGACCTTTGCAAAAAAAGTAACAAAAAAAATCACATTTAAAAGTCATGTATTTTGTGAATGTAGAAAAATGATAAAACATGATGTATGAATGTAATGAAGTTAAAAGGTCAAACTGTGTTAAAATTAATTTCATTTGCCAGAATTTCTTAAAAATACACCCCTCATATTCCTCGGATTATGGAGCCCCTAATGTACGGAGCCCATGAGGGGACATGTGGGGAAAAAGAGGAAAAATAAAAAACAGATCCTGAACTCCTTTTGCAGGATCCTGCAAAAATTTCTCAGGATCATGGCTTAATGTACTCAGGAGAATCCTGCAAATGTTTCTTAGCATTCTAAGAAATGTTTGCAGGATTCTGCAAAAGGAAGTCAGGATCATTTCTCATGTAGACACATTCTGAGAGGGAAAAAATACAAAGATAGAGAAATATGACATAATAATTGATTTAAAGCAAAATGAAGATGATTGTTGCAACGACTCAGATTCAGGGCAGAAAGAAGCAAAGAAATGTGATTATAAAGCTGGTGGGCCCCACAGAGATTAGGAAGCTGGATTCAAATGAGGGCTGGCCATAAGACCACCAGAGCTCAAGGGGAACTTCCTCTCAAAGTGCTGCTTCCTTTTATCCTTGTTTACTGCAGAGTGACAAGTGTTGGAGAGAAAAAGTTCACCTGTAAAGAAGAATCCTTTCACCTTCAGTCCCAGAGGAAAAGAAATCTTACTTCACTCGATTACTGAGGTAATGAAGAATAAAGAGAGGTGGGTTCAAGTAACAGAAACTCCTTCACTGCTGGGGTTTTAAGACCTTTAAAAACGCTGAACAATGTGCAGAAGAATGAATCTTTTCTCAGTATCTGCACACACAATTTCCCTCCTGCTACTCATTACTCTTCAGTGCCTGTCTGCAGGCTGAGAGGCGTGCTCCAGCCTGGACTTCTAATAGCATGAGCAGTAAGAACTGAATAATCTAATCAGCAAATAATTAATAACATAATCAGGCAATGCTTTCAATTAATGAATGCAAATAAATCCAGCAGGTGAAGCTGTTTTAAAAAGACGAATCATTCCTGGCGATTGTTTTTCTTCTGTGACACGCTCCGACCCAGAACTTGTGATTCGTCTCTAACAGAAGCACATTAACAGCCTCCAGCACATATTTAAAGCTTCTCTGTTCAGAACAGCCTGGGTTTGGGTTGTTATTCACCAGAAAGAGAAACTTTCAGAGTAAATGACTGGAACTCCTTTGTGCAGTAATGACAGCGAGTCGTTCCACAAAGGAACTCGTGTCCATTAGTCCATCAAAGGAGAGTTATTAAGATCATTATAACCAATTAGTGATAATGTCCAGATGAGCAGATGCCAACTTCCTACTTTTGACTAATAACAGCGAGGTGAGGGCGGATGACAAAAGAGAAGAAGAATGTTGTGGAAAGTCTCGCCTCAGGCTCACAGGAGAGACTCACCCGGGCGGTTACAGCTGTCATAATGTAGAAGGTCTTTAGTCTGATGTCTGAACCCTGGAAGCAGTTCAGCACAGCCTCAGTATACCTGCTACTGCAGACAGCAAACTGAGCTCAGGTTGGAGACAAAATCTCTACAAGTCAAAAGTAAACAGCTCCAGGTGGACTCAGCTGATCTGTGAGGTGTGGGGGGGGTAATTTTATAGGTGCTATCTCACTAGTCTGGATTGTTCAGAGACCATTTAGCCACTCAAACATGTGTGAGAATAAATAATTAGGCAGCATATATGACCGCTGCAAGCATGCAAATCACAAGAACTCATAAGAACAGATTTATTGTTTTGGGTGTGGGTCCAGAGGGGGTGGGGGGCTCATTGGTGGGCCCAATAGATAGCCCTTCATCAGAACTAAACAACAAAAAAATCTGAAGCTCCTATGTTGAATAGGTTTTACGTTGTAAGCATTTCTGTATATCCAGACACCCCCTTCTTCAGATGGAGCCCCCTCCTCAAATATGAGGTCTATTGTAAAACTGTTGGCTGGAGTAGTGTAGGTTGGACACATCTACATTCCTGATTGATCGATTCATTTCAGTTTATTTATATAGCACTAAATCACAATTGTTGTCTCAGGGCACTGTACAGAGAAAAACAATAAATCTAAAGATCGATGCAACCATTTCTGTGGTACGATTGACAAAAACCTCTGGAAAAAAAAATAATAATACAAAAGCAATATGACCCTCGCAAACCAAAGTGTTTTTCACCAAACCCAAATAGCTGTTAGCTAAACTCAGCAATAGCAGTTTCTCTAATTCTCCATATTCAGATCAGCCTGGCTGCTGTCTACTGCGGGTAAGATGCTGACTGTTGAAATATCCTCCATACAGCCTCATTAAAAGACAACAAATGTCTGTTTAAATTTTAGGTACCAGGCAGGGGTCAGTACCTCATCCATTAGCACCTGGGAAAAAATCTTTATTTATATATTTTTAAAAGATCTGAGAAATGCAAATTCATATTTTTCCATTATTTACTCCATGTTTCGTGCATCTGGAATGTCCTTCTTAGTTCTTCCATTTTTTCCCCCTTTTTGAATATCAGCTTGACAAGCCATCTGTGGGCAGCAGAGTGTGGCGTGCACCACATGCAGTCATATCATTGGAATAATTAGGAAGAAGTGGAGTCTCACTACAACAAACTGCAACAGAATCAATTATTAGAGTTAAAAAAAAACAAAGGAAGAATAATATCCAAAGAGCTACAGACTTTATTTAATAATTTGGCTGATGTGATGTTGATTTTAGAAAAGGAAAATGAAACTCAGACTTTCTCTCACAACGGTTTCAGTTTTTAGCTACTGTTCTGCTCATTTTAGCTGTAAAATATGGTTTGATTGATTTTAGCTGATAGCCCTTTAACATTTTCACTAAAATCTAAATTATTCTCTTATCTATAAATACAATTTATGTTTTATATATATTTCGAGACCTTTACATTTATCTGAGACTATAGTTGGTGGCTTTAAGTTCTCAGTGGTAACGGTATTTTATTTTGTTTTTTTTCTCCACTCGCTCAGAGCCTGTGAAGACTTTTAGTGCTTACTGCTGCTCTCAGTTGGGTGATGTTATCTCTCAGTTAGACATCCCACCGGGGAGGTCAGGACCAGGCCACGACTTCTGTCTCTGCTCTTTAATCACTCGCTGACGTCTTTGTGGTATACACACCTCTCTGACTTCTTCCACTCTGCATCCATTAACTCAAGCTTTTACCACAAACACATACAGCCTCCCTGTGAGACTTGTGCTGCTTTGTCTGTTCAACTTCAATGACCTCTTCGTATATTTCAGAAATATTAAGTTTGATGAAGATTTCTTTATAAATGGAGATGAAGCAGAAGATGTCTAGAAAGCTCTGAGGTCCTTCAACATCTGCAGGGTGATGCTGAGGATATTCTGACTCTGTGGGGCCAACTGCCGGGGCAGAGGGGCTGAAGGCTGGAGATGCTAACAAAAAAAAACAATTAAAAATTAGCTACAGTATTTTCAGCCTCTACAGCTGTTTCTGTAGGTAAACAAGCACAGGTCAACAGGTAGGACTTTATTTTAAAAAACTAGTTTTTTACCTCATTTCTTTGGGACTGCTCTTCATTCATTTGTAATGAGTAGCTTAAATCTTTGATGGAGATGTGAAACGCTAAAACTGCAGAACACTTAACTGGCTGCGGTGGAGGATGCATTTCTGAAAGGCCTCGTCCACCACTGATTCTTTGACTTGGGAATCCTTAAAGAGCTGCAGGCGGCTGCTTACAGGGAAAACTGCTCTGAGAACTCTTTACAAGAGGGTACAGAATCCAACAGGAGTTGTTTGAGACGTTTCAACTGAAGGTTTTATTCCTTTAAAATATTTTCTACATTTATGAAGTGAGAAAGTCCTGTCAACATGCAGATTATCATTTCATAGGTTGCTTAAATGGGTTAACAGATGTATGTATATTTTATGATTAGCCTGTCCGCTGTGGCTTGTTGAAGAAATGAAGCTGTTTGTGTCTCAGTGATGTGTGCTTACACACACGACCATCGACAATCTGCCAGCTGAGACACAAACAGACTAAAGTGATGGAAGGTTCTAGTCTTCAGATTAGATCAGTTGTTAGAAACATCTGTCTGTTTGTAAGGAACAAAAGCATAATGAAACAAATGCAAACAGGATATAGGTCACTGGTCAGCAAGTGCCCCCCACTCCCAGCCCCTCTTTCCTGATTAGAGTGCTTGCAATGATAAAAACTGTTTCTCATGCTGTATGCTATAGGGCTGCACCACATATCAAACATTTATTGTCGTTGTATTTTCAGTGAGTGCAATATCAATAATGGAAAGAACTACCATAAATCATAAACCACATTTGAAGAAGCATGCATTCATGCTCTGCATGCTAATAATACATTTGGCCAACCCAAAGGACTGTCGCAGCCTCCATGCCCACGCCTGCTGGAGATGATAGTGATGACAGAAGAGAAAGAGAGGAAGGTGTGGGTTTATGGACATTAATATCATCACAATATTAAACAATAACTCACATAAACATTTTTATCCATTTTACAGCCATCTGTCCATCCAACTACCCACCCATCCATCTACCATTTATCTACCCATTCGTCTGCACTTCTATCTGCTTACTAACCTACTCCTCTTTCTACCTAACTACCATCTACCTATTTCTGCACTCATCTACTTTTTCTTTTGTTGTGTATCTACACCTCTACCTACCTACCCTTCCATCTACCCATTTAGCTACACTTCTACCTCCATACCTACCTGTCTACCCATCTATCAACTCATCTAATGGTATGGATTTTGTTTGCTGTCACATATTGTCTGTGTAATTACGGGCTCCCGGCTGTATTTATGCTCTTCTTTCTCTCATTCTGCCTTGCTCACTATAAGAAGGGCTTCTCTCTCCCTCGGCTCCATGAAGTAATAAAAAAAGACGAAACGTGGGCGTCAATCGCTTCTTCATGTTGTTGCTCATCTGACAGGCATGAGAGAGGAAAGGGAAAAAAAAGGGAGGAGAGTTGGAGGAATGAGGGAAACAGAGGGAGAGAAGATGAGATGCGGTGGAGAGGCAGAAAGTTGTGTGTCTGCAGCTGTTGGGCTGAGAGAAAGTGGTCTGTGAGTTCTCTCTGTGTTTATCCATCTATACAGAATGTGTTGGAGCACAGGCGCTCTGATACCCTGCAATATGTGCACACCAGCCTCTGAATGTATTTGCATGGCTGTATGGGGAGAAAATAAGGTATAGAGAGAAATGAAGAGGTTTACTTTGACAGAGAAATGGAAGCAGCGTTGACCTAAATACTAAAAAAAGAGTTCACACAAAGGAAATGAGGCTCTTAAGCCCAACAATCTGCAGCAGCACAGATACTTAGCTTTATGGGAGATATTTAATGACCCAAGATAATACTATTAGAGAAGGTAATGAATGGTACATGATAATATGACTCAGTTTAAAAACAATAAGTCTACTCATTTCAACACAATTGTCCTAACAGTGCAATTACACCTTGTATATTTGATCAGTTTTATTAGTAATGTGATGCCTCATGTTTTTATTGCAGGTATTCAAAGGCTAACTAAATAAGTAGTTCTGTTTGCTGAGTAGAAGTGAAAGAAGGATTCACCACTGTGTTTTCAGAATCAGGGCTGCAGCATTCCCAGGTTCATGAACAACAACAAAGCTCATTTTCTAACAAGAAACATCTAAAGATCTGGTGAGAGATCAGCAAAGCTGAACTGTGCAAGCTAATCGCCACACAGACTCTCATCGGATTCCCCTGAAATCAATTTATTTCAGTTCCTGTTTTATTCTAATGCTGGTGTAACTGAGCCCCACCACCAGGGGCACAGATGCAGCCCTGAACACACTCACTCCTCAAGGGGAACCTGATGCTGTGTGAAGCAGTGATCTGTAGCAGCAACTCCAGCTCACTAATCTCAGGACTCAGAGGCTCTGCAAAGAATCTCTCAAATACCTGTTTATAATAAAAAATAATGAATAATACATTTTCTTTTGATGCCCTTCTGGTGCAGGTAAATAATGCTGGGTGCCAGCCTAACGAATTGAAATGAACGGGGGGAAGCAGTGGCCTGATGTATGTGTGGTAAAGAGTGATAATTTAGTGAAAACGGACTGCAGTGACCGCTCAACCACACAGCTTCCATAAAACCCACTTTATGTGTAGATTGATAGAAGGTAATGATTTTCTTTTTTTGTTTTTTTATTTACAAGAAACAGAACTTAGTGAAAAGCTCCTACTTTGTGTGGGTCAGTCTGCAGAACGGCTGACTTTTTATTTTCACATTGTTCTCAGTATCATTCAAAGGTCTGCTCTCTGCTGTGCACAATGAACCAAACTTAAATAGAGAGAGAGATTTAAAAAACAAGCATTCAGAAACAAGTAGGAAACATCAGAAGTGCTTTTAAGTGAAACATGCTCTTTGCTGATCGAATTTCCTCTCTGAGCAAATTACCATTAATTTTCTTGCAGTTGCTTGTTTCCAAAATGTCACGAGAAGCAGCACATTACAAATCAAGGTTTCCTCCCCCGTATCTTTTTCCGTTTGTTCGGCTAAAAGCAAACCACTTCATCAATGCACCAGCCTTTCTGGGAGCCAAATGCTTTTTGTTAAACAATGCAGTTGGTGGCAGAGGGGAGCCCAGAAATCATTACAGCAAACAGCCGGGATCAAAGGTTCTGCTGCAGCTACACACTAAATGATCCGGAGCTCAAAAACATTTCTATTAATCCTCAACTTGTCAGTTATACAACATGTTTTTCCCTCCATGAAGGGCAGAGCGTGAGCTGAAGTGCACGCAGGTGATTTCACTCATTGATTGTTAAATGCTGTTCAGGTGGTGCTCCTGCCGTTAAGGCCCGCTTCTTGATAAGAGTTTATATAAAGGAGACTTAAATCTTTGAGACGGCAAACCGTTTGACTCTGAATTAGAGAGAGGAAAAGGTTGAATCATGTCCAAACTGACAGATCATTTACTGGGTTTAGTACTTCATGGCTTTAGGCTTCATGCTAATCAGGTCTATCAAAATGTTCCTGCACAAACACTTAAAAAAGTCTTTAATTACAAGTGTGTCAAATATAAAAAACTTTCATTTAATAGTTTGTTTTATTACTTTAGCTTATGAAGCGCTCATTCACTGCAAAACCTCTCCATCTAACCGAGGTTTAAAATCTTATATTCAGCCAATAAAAAAATCTTTTGATCTTGTTTTGAACTGAATGTGTAAAATTATATATCTTGTTAGTCTGGAAATTTGATTCTAATTAAGTGAAAAAATTCTGTCAATGGAGTAAGAAAATTACACTGAGTAAGATTCTTGAAATACTTGATTTGACTAAAAATGTTCTTATTTCAAGAATCTTACAGAGTGTAGTTTTCTTACTCCATTGGCAGATTTTTTCAGGCTAACAAGATAAATAATGTTTCACGTTCTGATAATCTTAAACATTCTGTTCTTGTTTAGTAAATCTATTTCAAAACCAGATCAAAATACTTTTTTGCAGGATAGGAGATCATCTTGTGCTCGAGATGCACAAAACAATAAAGAACATTCATTCAACAGGACTCCACCATTAAAGTTCTGGTCCTAGACTGGATAGTTTGACCCTGAAGGAAAACAAAACTGATTTTATTGTCTTTAGAAACTAACTTTTAAATGAGTGAACTGATATGTTTGAGCATCTTGCTCCTCATGTTCCCTAACTTTGAGTTACCAAAACCAGCTTTACTTTCCTCCAACAGATCTAAAAACACGTCTTTGTCACATCCATCACTTTGGCCAGTCTTAGATAGATAGATAGATAGATAGATAGATAGATAGATAGATAGATAGATAGATAGATAGATAGATAGATAGATAGATCCCCCTCCTTCTAACTCACAGTCATGAACTTCAAATGATTTTGAACAATCACAATAATTTTAAAGGACTTCAGAAACAATGAAAATAAATTCTCCCCAAATCAAGAGGGATTCATAACCAATAAATTTCTTTTCATCGTGACTTTAAAAAGACAATTAGGGATTCATCATTCAGAACCGACATCTTCAACACAATGAGGGTGTTACTAAGGTCACAGAAAAACAATAAAACCTGATAATTTTTAAGTTTATGCACTCTTAAAAACTTCTGAAAGCAAAACGAAACTATAAAAAAGAAAAAGACACGCCATTTAACTTCCTAAACACAACTGAAAAAGGTATTTTTGAACTTCGGGGTGATTCTGATTAAAGCATGCAGACAGGAACACATCATGGCATGTGATGTGATTAGTTAGGTGACGGCTCACCTAGCCATGACGGGCACATGTATCTTATTGCACCCGTGCACATTCAGAGCATAAATTAAAGCTGTAATGAGAAGAGGCGTTCCCTGACCTTCCTCTGCAGGCTTATTTGTCTTTGGCTGCATCCTTCAGGAGAAGTTTCTGGGTTCTTAGATCCTTCTCTTCCATTCGACGTTAAACTGAAGCTAAAAGTTTTCTCTGAATGAGTTTAATGTCTGAAGATTACAGCAGGATTATTCATCCTCTCATTCACTCATAATGACATTAGGTGGGATGCTTGAGGTGTGGATTTTTGACCTGTCAGATAATCAAGAAAGGTTGGATCATTAGGTGTGAGAACAGATTTCAGCTGTTTCCAACCTGTGCAGGAGATTCAAAAGATTGTTGATTAATTAGGCCGTCTGTCGGAGGGAGAGGGAGGCAAACATTCACTCATCAATACAAGTACTGCACATCACATGCTGGTGTTGGTGAGTGTCTGAATTAACCAACAGGCTTCTGATTCTACAAGAAAATCACTGAAATACCAGCTGGAATTTCCAATTTGTCAGAAAAAGAAAACAAAGACTTCTGGGAAAACATCAAAATTATTTGTCTTGTCAGTTTGAGGAAGGTTTTTGTTGTAGCTGAAAGAACTGTACGAACCTCTCTTTAGAGGATGTTGTAATGACAAACTTAATAAGCACCTTGGGTTAACGTGTTCTCTGCACACGTCTACAACATGCTTTTACTCCACATGTGACAGCTCTGCACAATACCTCATTTCTGAAAGCTGGTGTGCACACAGGAAAATTGGCTGCTATTTCTGGAGCCTCTCTATACCAGATATACATCTCTGTGTGGACGAGCCAATGGGAGAACATGCATGCTCTTTTTAACCAATAATAAGTCAGAGTTTTCTATCTAACAGAAAATACCACAGTTCCTGTTAGAAACTCAGTACATCTGATCTTATGATCCTTTTAATAACTTGGAAAATTCAATTTGCTCACAATAAAGGTTTTTTCTAACTGAGCTGTGAAATTTTAGAAAAACAAAGTGTTAGCCAGGATTTGGATAAGTTAGTTTTTATAATAAAATCTCAGCTTGTGTTTGTGTGCAGGTTATGCGTTAAAATTGGAGGAAGAAACTTTAATAACCTCAAAAATGTTGACGATAACACTCTAATCACAGAAAGTAAGAAAGGTCTGAAGCAACTGGTCATGAAAGTAAAGGACCAAAGTGAGAAAGTTGTCCTGCTTTTGAACATCAAAAAGACAAAGATCATAACTTCAGCCATAAATAAGAACTTCAATGTTAAGATGAATGGTGAAGAGATTGAAGTGGGGGATAGGTTTATATTTCTTGGCTCCAAAATAGACTGCGATGGTGACTGCACCTCTGAAATCAAGCATCAATTAGCACTGGGACGAGACGCGAAGAGCAGAAACATCAGCCTCCAAACCAAATGTAGATTAGGCAATGGCATTGGGTTCCCAGTTGCGATATATGAAAGTGAAACATGAACCAGGAAGAAAATTGATACTTTGAGCTGTGGAGCTGGAGGAGACTCCTATGAACTCTGTGGACAGCTTGTATCACCAATCTTGGAGTCATGGAGCGAATCAAAACAAATATCTTGCTAGAAGCCAGAATCACCAAACGGTGATAAGCCTACTTCGACCACATGTTGAGAAGCCAATCCTGGAATGGTTAGTGGATGTGGAGAACAAGGCTGACCAAGAACTCACTGGCTAGACATCATCAAACAGGAGACAAATCTGAGGATGACTGAAATAAAAGAAGCTGTATATGATCGACAAGGATGGAAAACATGGATCTAACGAGTGGCCGAGAGTCAAATGCTACTGAAGATTGTGCACAGCTGTATTCTTGGCTGTGCACATTATTCTGTTGTTTTTATTCTATTTTATAAATGAAAGGCAGGTTTGGACCTTTTTTTTATAGTTTATTTTTCCTCATCAATGTAAGTTTTACACCTGGACTATTGCCTCGGGTGTTTTCTGTCAGAGGAGAACTCCAGTGGAACTCTTCAGGCGGCTTGGAGACGCCTGCAGGCAAAATTCAGAAGAGTTCGAAGCAAGCTGAAAAAAAAAAGTCCAAATCATAAATGTAATTCAGTTCAAGATTCTAGTAATAATGAACTCACTTCATATAATAACACTGACGTGAAAGCAAGCAGATTAGTCCACCATCCCGAGGCGACAGTGGAAAGGAATGCCTTCCTTTGAACAGCAAGAAACGTCCAGCAGAACCAGGCTCAGGATGGGCCCTCTGCTTTTGAGATGGCCTCTCCTCACACTACCGGAACAGGAAGCTGTTGTTACCATGGTAGCAGTCCAAGCTCTGGCAGCAACTGAAAGCTGGAGAATGAAGCTGTAAGATCGTCTAGAAGACGTTTTTTTTAATAATAGACCCAAGAAAATATTTAATTAGGCGATATGACTGTATTTGTAACAAATACAGTGATAACTTGTCAAAACAATTACATTTTTAACATTTTTTTAATTGTTTATTTACTTTTTCTTAATTTTTTTATCTGTTTTTTAAATAAAATTGGGGAAAGCCTTAAGTTTATTTTTTAAAATATGTTGACAAAAACAGGATCTGGTTCAAAAAAATGTAGTGAACTCCAAACCTGTAATTCACAGAATGATTCTGTAATGACCTTTATCATCCGTAAACGTCCCAGAATTCTGTGTCCATTTTATACATTTTACATCAACATTTTGCACACGTATGTATAAACACTGCTCTTGCATCATCAGATCCAGTTTGCATGTTCGTAGGATGATGTGAAAGGAGCCGACAGCCGTCGCATGCTTCCTGTTAGAATCCATCCCTTCTGCAGCCCACCTGCTCCAGGCTGAAGCCAGACTAAATAATACCCCAGCTCCCCTCTGTGACCCCTGTTAAGTTGGGACAAATGATCCATTAGGAGTGTGTGAATGTTTGTGTTCAGAACTTTGTCTGCACCTGTTCTCAGTAAATCTGCAGCTTTGTGTCCGCATTCAAGAATGCAACTGCATCGCTTGTCTTTATAAACACTTGGGATTTATACTGGAAGATTAGTTTATTTGAGGGGATATGAAGATGGACTAATATACTTTTTAGAAGAAAGTAAATAAACTTAATGTGTGCAGGTAAGTGCATAAACAACTCCTTTATTGACGAGTTCAGGTCATGTTTAAATTTGTAACTAGGTGTTAAATTTTAAAGTGCAGAAGAAAAAGTATCATTTTAGGTTTTGAATGTAACAAAATAAAAGTAAAAGAAGACTCAATGAACTGAAGCTCGTGCCTTTTGTATGAGATTTTCTTAATAAGGAGAAGATGCTGACTCCCCTGATCATCACCTTATAATTCACACCTTGGAAAATAGTGAAAATAAAGAGGGAGTTTGTAAACTTTGGACTGCATCATATAAAACATTTCACTTTTTTCTGATTAAATTTATGCAGGAACATCTGAGGTGTGAGCAGTCTGTGAGTCAGCTCCACTCCGTGTCCTTTTTGAATAATGAAGCCGAAGTGAAATTACCAAAATTAGGTCACACCGACTCTAAACAGAGCGTGGTACAGTACGAAATTAAATCAACAGTTTGCCAGGAGAGACAGGAAGTTCTCTGCAAGCTAATCAGAGAGCTGGGCTCCTACAGGAGGAGCTCATTATTATTTCCAGAATTTAAAACACTGATTTTTTTATCAAATACCAGAGATGTGCAAACAATCCTCCTCATGCTAATACTAACATGTGGCTTTTTATTTTTTAAGACATTAGGCTTCTAATCCAAGGAGGTTTTTCCATTTCTGAGTTCTGTCATCTGTGATTAATGAAGTCATTAATTATCTTGTTAAGTTGCATCTTGACAATATTACAGATGTTTCTGCCTATAGCTCCATCTCATGAGCGTGGCATCAGTGTCAGATTATAGATTGTCTTTGCTGTTGAGATAAAAAAAGAACATTTGTCTCCTTTCCCCTCCGTGTAACTGACACCCCCCTCCCACTTATTACCCCTGTCTGTCTCTGCTAAATTTAAATGCAGTTAGCTACAGAGCTTGTAATTTTCAAGTCAATGTGACTCATCTTTTCCAAAGTTTCTCCAGAAATGTGGGATGATATCTGGGTCACGGAGGAATTTTAGGCTTAATGACTGATCCTGGTTTTTGTGTGCTGTTGGATTCTGAGCTTTTAAAAACAATAGTAAAGTTTGATGACTTTACATTTCAAAGCAGACCCAGAAAACATTCCTGTTTGATCACAACCAAGTAGCTCATGGGTAAAAGTCAAAGTATTATTACTTACATCTGAGTACTTGCAGATATTGAGTACAGATTCAAATGACAGTATACTCTTACTATTAGTAAAATTACTAATTTAATTAGGAGTAAAGCTAGCAGAGGGCTACAGTAAAAACAATAAGGTTTACTGTACCTGTTTATTTAGTGCAGGGACAGGATCTGAGTGTTGGTCTTTTACCTCTGATAAAATGTCAGTAGCAGACATTAAGTCCATGATATTTTATGGTCAATTTAAGCTCGGTCCATCACTGGAATCCAGTAGTTAGCTTAGCATCATAGCTTGGGAAAAGTGATCAAAAATACTCCTTCCATGCTGGGATGGTAGCTGTATCCTGAGTCACTGTTAAAAGAACCATAGCACAATGTTTTGTGGTCTCCTGGTGGAGTTTGATGTCGTTTTCCCAAACTTATTTAAGCTTAAACACAGCTAAACCGGTGAAGCTCCATTGAAATCAGTGGAGCGGTTATGAGAGTTTGTACGCACATCATTGTTGAGCGGACATTCACGTGACTAGTGTTCCAAAAATAGCCTGAGTGAAGGTTCCCATTACAGCTTCTCCATTTTCAGGTTCCTTCCTTGGTGTAAAGTTCACTTAAGATCTTCAGTTTTGCTCACATCTCTTCTCAGATTTGTAATGATTGATGGTGGCGGTTGGCCCAACATGATGCAGACTCTCTGGGTGGATGCTGCACAGCTGGCCCGGCTCGTCTTTCCCAGTCAGGAACCCCTCATCTTTTTCAGTAAGGTTTTATTTTTTACCTCACTGACAAAGAAGATGGAGGTTTTCCTCTTTTCAGGTTCTGGTCCTCCACAGAGTTTCTTCTTCTGGTGTTTACAGGTGGTTACCATCACTGCTAACAGGAGGGTGAAACAAAGCAAACAAAATCAAATCAAACTACATCCAGGTGGCTTCTACTGCTCAACTGAGAGGTGGTATTAGTATTGTGGTATAAAATACTTTTTATGAGTACAAGTACATGTAAGAAAACCACAGCTGATATTGGTGGGTGCATCACTAGTCATAATGTTTTGCCTCATTTGATGGATTGCTCTACTGTTACGGTTGTTAAAGTGGGAGCGTGAAGTGTGTGGGTAAGAGGTGAGATAAAACTTCATTCACCCCTGAGGGAAATTGATATGTGTGTGTGTGTGGGTGTGTGTGTTCATCACAAGCAGCTTTTCCTGCTTTAAGTAAATGTGTTCTCTTTAAAGTGAGTGTCTGCTAGCGAAGCAGCAAGTGGTGCCTTCAGTGTGCGTTTGTTTATCTCGTCTGAGCAGAGTCCCTGACTTCAGACGGGGAGTCGAAGCACCGGCTCATCTCTTCCTCTCCTCTGCTACTCATCACATCATCAAACCTGACAGCTCACGTCGAAGCTCGGCCCTTTCTTCTCCTCGCTCGCCCTCCGTTCTGCCCTCCAGGCTTCTCTCCTTCTCAAACTCATATTTTCTTCCACTTTGCTCTGCCTTCCCACCAGATATCTTGTTGCGGCTTTTCAAAGACTGCAACCTTTCCTCCTTTTTTTTTTTTTCGTCAACAGAAATTGAACAGAAATGTCAAAGTTTTTCTTTCTGCTTGGGTCAACTGTTTTGTTTTTCTTTAAATCAGGTTCAACAATCCTCAGATCCACTCAGATTTTGACACTGAGCCTTTATGTTTCCCAAGAAGCACCAACAAGGCAAAGATCTGAGCATCTTCAGGTCATTATGGGACGATAAAAAAAATTTTTTTAAAGATTTTTAACATTTTTCAAGAGATACATATGTCTATAAAGATTGTATGAAAGTACAGCTGTTTGCTGCTTTATAATATTCTGCTTTTTTATCTAAACATGACTTTATTGAGAGAATACATAAACATGTAGGCATTCATTTGGTACTATTTGTTTTTTTTATCTCAACATGGGACAGTATTTTTTTATCTCCTATATCTGACTTCATTAAATTGTGTGAAGATATTTTTCTTCCATATGTGTGTCAGCACATATCTTGTTCCACCATATTGGTGTTATTTGTAAATGTTTATATAAAAATGTTGAGCTCCTTCAGGAGTTTCCTGCTATGACTTCTGGTATTTCAGCAATTTATCATTTTTTGAGTTGTTTTTGTTTTCCATCGAAAATAATAAAGCTGTTTTAAACATCCTTATAGCCCTTCAATATTTATAAACGTTTTTAACGACTTTGTGTTAATTTCAGCTTCTGTTTTGCTGATTTTACCTTCTTTTTAGCAATCATTTTGACCATTTCTGCTAATCTTCTGTTAATTTAAAGTTTTTATGATTCTTTCAGCTCATTTTATTAGTTTTTAGCCATACATTTTAGCAAATTTCTGTTTTTTTTCAGGTAAATTCACCTTAATTTCAGATTTTCTTATTGGATAATTCAGCAAACATTCAGTTTTCTGTATGCCAATTTAATTTCTTTCAGGTACATTTTTAGGCTATTTTTAAGTTGTTTTATGCATTTTTTATGTGTTTTTTGTGTTTTCAGTCACATGTTTTAGCTAATTTCAGTTTTTTTAACCCTAATTTCAGCTTTTTACTATATAATTCAGCATTCTGTTGTTTTTTTTTTTGGCTAATTTAATCTTTTTTAGCTACTTTTCAGGCTATGTTTAGGCTAGTTTAAGCTTTTTATGCTTTGTCAGCGTCTTTTTGCCCATTTCAGCTGTTTTTTGTGTTTTTAGCTATACATTTTAGCTTATATCCTATTTTTCCAGCTCAGTTCACCTTAAATCTAACTTCTTACTGCTGACAAAAATTCTGTTTTTTGTTCTCATTCATGCTGTTCAGCTACTTTTTCACCAATTTGTAGGCTTGTTTAAGCTTATTTTTTAGCTATTCAGCAACATCTTATAGCATTAGGCATTCACACTGCATTTTTACACAAAATACAAATAATGTAGTTAAACTTGGATTTGTAGGCCAGGTGGCAGCGTTACTGATTGGTCTATCAGGAAAAAAATTATTTTAAAATGAACTCCTGCAGCTGACTGCATTATTGTTACAAACAGTTTTGTGTGTTTGTTTGTCTTTGTTGTTGTTTTAGTGGTATTTATTGGTTCTGAGCAAAGGGTGTGATGTTCTTGTGTGAATGGAGTCAGACAGACAGCAGGTTGTGTGAAGTAGTTTTAGATTCTCTGGGGTTCCTCTGGTTTCTGTGTCCTTCAGTAACCTCCCCCCTTCTGTCATTTACAGCTCGCACTCAGTCGCATGTCTGCTTTAAAACCAAAAGCTTCACACAGACCCCATCGAAACCTCAACAACGGTTTCCAACTTCTCCTAATATCCAACAATCGAATGTCATCCAGCTTTCCTGCCACATTTTCATCATCGCCCTCATTTTCTTTTGATTTCTTTAATAGGTGGAAGAGAGCCCAGAGAGGTGAAGATGAGCTCTGGATGAGATGGAGTAGCAGCCAGGAATAACAGATTTTTATGTGTTTTATTAGTATTTTATTTTATTTTTTACAGTTTACTTGTGTGTAAACTAAGATCATTTTAAAGTGATGTTACTTTTAAATGAGTAGATATGATGGGACCTGAATTCACAAACGAACAGTGTGAAAATATAATCACTGACCCAAAGACCTGCAAACAGTTTTTGTTTGCTTGATGTGTAATGTTTCTCATTTTTCTTTGCTCTTTGTTTTTATCTGCTGTTTTATATCATCCTCCATCTTCATCCCCTCATTTCCCCTCATCCTCAGGGTGACATCCCGCCTCAGCAGCAGCAAACATTTGTCCTCTCTGAGACGACGGTTGCTAAAAGGCTGTCCTTGATGTGGGTCGGGTCCTCTGTGGATAACAGCTTGAGAGTGTTTAACACAAAGTTTGGCGTCCCCTCCTCTGCTGTGAGGGTGCGCTGCAAAGGAGCGTTCAATCTTTTATTTTCTGACTTAAAACACTAAAGTCGTGTGGAAAACGTGGCAGGTGAAAGACCAGGTCAAACAGTGTGTGATGTTATCAGTCTTTAAGATCAGAGTTAGGTGGTATCTCACTGAGCGGGGACTGTTTGAGAAAGTATAATACATTATTAAATAATAAATTTTCAGTTACATTATCACTGAACTCAATAAAGTAATTATGCATGTTAGGTTAAGTGGAATGGTGATGCAGTGATTAGGCCTTTGGGCCTGTCTGAGAGACGTTTACATGTTCTCTGTGCACACATGTGTAACCCAGTCATTTTTTCAATTGCTTTAGGCCATTCACTCCCTTTTATGTTTTCACCTGTCCATCATTCCCAGACTAAGTATGAAATCCCGTGAGATT
>JARVJO010054839.1:0-19851 GCA_031762555.1 Cynodonichthys magdalenae | reverse complement strand
TGACGAGTCAAAACTGGGACGCAGACGGTACCTGACCAAGCGTCAATATGTGACGAGTTGGGAGTGAGAATGGGTTGTCTTATCTCAAGTAATGTTCAGCCAAATAGTTATTAATACACCCCCAGATCCAGAAAGCAGGCAGCTAAGATTTTCGTAGATCACTCTCACCTTGGACATAAACACTTTCAGACACTTCCTTGAGGCAAGGGGTCTATCAAGTCCAAAACCTCAAGACACAAAGACAGTTTTTTTCTCTTTGCTGCTGAGCTTTTTAAGAGAATTCCTCTTGATCTTTAGGGACTTAGACTAGCTCATGAGAACATGTGCCTGCTGTCAAACTAAAATTGCACTGCTCTAGACACTTTAATACATTTGCAATTGAATAAAGTTGTTTCAATTTTATAGATTTGCATTTGCATTTATTTCATGCATGTTTGCAACAAAAGCCAAAAACCAAACCAAACCAAACCTGAAACCAAATGACACAAACAATCCTCACCTGTATGAGTAGTTGTACATCTACTTGGCAACAAATTAATATTAGGTTTTCAACCTAATGTGTGACCTCTTGTGACATCAGTCATGGAGCATGGAGTATGGAGAAAAAAGCAAAAATCTTTGCTTATGCTAGGTTAATGGTTAGCCGAACAAGGGCTGCCTTTTCAGACTTCTAAAACAAGATTTTTTCCCCAAAAAAGCAATATACTAAAAATTTAAATTGGCCAATAAACCTCTACACTTTTGGTTTTCGCAACCAAACATCCATCAGGCCAACATTCACTCTGATCAAAAAAACATTGTCCACTTTTTCCCTTCAGCAGCTGACAATAAAGATGTAAAAGATGACTTATAAATACTTATTCTAAATTCTAAATAATTTATTTCCTTTAAAATGTATGTCAGCTAGATTGCTCACTTTATTAGAGCTGAAAAAAATGATAAAAATTCCTCAAAACAACAACCTCAAGAACTTGTTGAAATACAAACTGTGTAGTGTAGCTAAAGAGCCGGATGTATTTCATGTATTCCTCTTTTATGAGCGTACTAAAGGAGTCAGGAGGGGGTTTGTTCAGCAAAAGGAAAAGGCATTAGGTGATACAACACATCTCATCTATGCCAAGCTCTGCAGGTTATAACAGCACAGGGATGGGAAGGAGATTTTTTTTTCTGTCCCCCCCAGCGATAGTCTTCAATCTTCTGAAGCCTAAGGGGCTGAGTAGGTGTTAATTATTAAAGGTGTTTGAACAAAAGGCTATTCTAAGCCTGCTGGAGCCACCAACTGGACATTCTCCTCAGCATTTGATGGATGACTAGCTTCAGAAATACACTGTTTCTTTTGCTGTGCTAGTGTTGAAGTACTCCAAAGGAATCCGGGAGGCCTTTACTGTCTTTTCTCCTTTATGAACAAGGATAATCCTGTTTCACTGACAAAGTAACATGCTGCCATCATTGAAAATCAGAGGCAGTTGAAGCTTATCTTTGTATTTATCGTGTAACTTTAATAAAGTTTCAACAAGTACAGCTGCTGCAGTTCTGCTTATATGGGAACTACTTTAAAGAATTTCTTTAAATAAAAATGCACCTTGTAAAATCTATTGCTCTCAGGAGACAAGATTGATGAATGTTTCAAGGTTCAAGCATTTAAATGTATGAACACCCTTTTTTTTTTTACTTTGACATGTTTCGATTGCAGTCTGTGCTGTGTATCTGCATTTTATGCAGCACAATCATACTTTGCACTTCCCTGCAGGAGCAAAAATCTGAAAATACGCACCAAGTATACAAAAAAAACCTTTGACAAATTTTGGTACAACCTAAAGATAAAATAAAACCAGACAAAAAATGTACAACATAATACACATTTCATGTAAAAAAAAAAACAGGAAGAATATTCAACATAAGAAAAGAATGTACAAAGTAAACAAAATGACAACCTTTACAAGCAGTAAGCCAGGCTATTTTAAACATCTGCAAAAATAAAATAAAAAAAAAAAAAAAAACACCTCTCATCATGAACTAGAAAGCAGGAGAGTCATAAAATCAGGAAGCAACAGGTACAAATGTTTGATGAAGGAGGCCACTGAGATCAGGAAGGGAGCAAAGGGGACAATCAACTGAGATGAGGGCTCTCACATAGCTGGGATCCCCTCCTCCTGAGAGCATTGAAAGGTGATGGATGAAACCTGCCTGACACAGAAGACTGCTCGTCAAAATAAAAAGAATACTCTGATGTATTTACATGTCTTAACAAGTTACTCTGAAAACAACAAAATAAAAAGGGCAACAAATTTCAATGAACCAATTAGTATTTTAAAAAAATGTTCGGTAACAATTCAAATATTGCAGAAGGAACAGATCAAAGATGAATGTCCTCTTTTAAAAGTTAAAAATTAGGGGTATTGTCTACATTTTGTAAAGAAACCTGTTTTGCAAAGAATCAAACAAGGTAAAAGTGACACGTGTGTGTGTGTGTGTGTATGTTTTCACAGTTACATAAGCAAAGTGCATTTTACTTAAATTCACTGACATACATGGTAGAAAGAAACACCCCTAGAGCCACCTGCTGCCACTGACATCATCATGTTTGAGATTTCACTGTTCAGATGGACTTGGACTCCTTTTCAGCAAACAGGTCTCCAATCTGTCAAGCAACATGAGCTTCCTGAATTCTCTCCCAAAATGCTGTCCAAAACTTTCCTCTACATGTGCAAATTTACCCTCCATAACTGTTGCCTGGATAAGAGTCAGGAAGAAGATAAGACCAAGTAAAAAAATGCCAAAAACAAGCTTATCTGCAGAGAAGTAACATACATTTTAAAATGTCTGTTCTTGTGAACTGCAAAATATCACAGGAATGAAAAAGTAAATTTAATCTACATTTTATATAAATGACCCAAAATCTTAAAGCAGTATTAACCATCCCAAAAACAGGCTTTAGATGCTTTATAATGCAAGTCTGTGGAACGTAACAAAATGCAGTAATGATCTATTTAATTACAAACAACTGTTAAGTCATTTATGATACCGATGTTCCAAAGTTAGGTTGACCAATTCAGTCATCTATTGCAACACTAGTTGTATCATCTCACTTGTTTATTTTGTCCTATAATAAATAACACACCATAATTTTTTTTAAACAATTAACAGAATAAACAGTTCACATAATGATGAGTTGTTTTGTTTGTTTTATGGTGTTCCTTAAGAAGTTGAGCCATGATTTTAAAAAAAGCTTGAGCAAACAAGTAGTAAAAAGTGATACTTTATTAAAGAGTAATGTAAGCAAAGCAACAAACATAAAAGCAAAAGCAACATAAAAGCATCACATAAAAAGAACTGGCGTCAGGAAAAATTAATAAAACATCAACACATAAAAGCAAGTGTCTAAAAGTGAGATTCAGAAGTGATTTAAAAGAAGATACTGATCTAGTCAACAAACTATCACGGTTCATGCAGCACTAAAGCTCAGGAGCTCTTCCACTTTGGGAATCAAATCCAGAAAAACAAAAACACAATACTACAAATTCTAATTTATAACCAAAGTAAACTAAATCAAGTACAAATTACACAGATCATTATTGTGACCCATTTTGCCTTTTATTCACTAGAATTCAGACAAGTTTGCTCCAGTTTGTAAAAGTGTAGAAGAAAAGGGTGATAGGTTGGTTGTAAAAAACAGAAAACAAGAGTTAAACCTTCAAATCTCTATCAAGTACATGGCAGAGCTGAAAAACAGGTAATGACACTATCAAAATATCCTTACTTATTTCCAGAAAATATGCAGAAAGAGCAATCTAAAGAGATCAAAGTTGCCTCAGACCTCATCAAAAAATAAAATAAATAAATATGTAAATAAATAAATAAATAAATAAATAAATAAATAAATATGACAGCCAATAATCCTGGTGACTTGAATACTTGGATAACAACTCAACAGAATAACAGCTAACCACCACTTAAAATGAGGCAGAATTGCTGCACATTTGGAAATCCTGTAAACAAGTCTCAGAAATCTGTGAACTGTAGGTTTATTTTTGGTTTGTTAGATTTTCTAAGAGTAAAATGGGAGCCACAGCTTTCAGTTATCAGGGTCCTCTCTGGTGAAACTAACTTCTAGTTTCTGTCTGTTACACTGATACTCAGGTTAAGACTTTCCTTTTTGATAAATACTAAAGTTAGGGCTTCCCAAGCAATCACTTAGTTATGCTTTTACAGGCTTAGATAAATGGAAGACAATCTCGCTCTGCTTCTGTCTTTACGCTGTCTGTTCCCCATGTTTGTATTTATAATTATTGCTATAATGACCCCATTCTTTTATTGTTTTCTCCCACAGAAGCAACACCTGGACCAATACTTCTGTGTTTATATGTCTCTCTTTCCTGTCCTGAGCCTTTTAATGCTGGTTTTGTCCTGTAAGATGGAGTAGTTCCTTCTTCACCATCATGCTGCTCAGAATGAGCGACTACAAAGAAGTGAAGATTTGATGCCGTTTGCTGGCTTTCTTAAATAACTCTTGCTGATTGACATTTTGTGCCACCACACCACTGTACTGCTTTACTTGTAATAAATGACCTTGCCAAGATTTTGCAAAGACCACATTCTGGCTGATGTTTTATCAATGCAGCTGAGTCATTATCCAGTAGGAAGAGCTTTAGAAAATCTTACAGTTATTATATTATACAGCTAAAAAATTACTTCATTTTTTTTATGAACACTTCCTAAATATATGTATTTTTAAAATTCCACAGTCAGAAAAAACTTTTTATACAAGGAAAATTGCAAGAACTAAAATCAAGTCACAAAATTTTAACTGAAGTCCTGCTATAAGGACATGTTCTTTGTGAATTTGGTGTTTTTTGCTGTAAATGAATGAAATGTTTGAGTTACGACTTAATAACACAGTAGAGGCAGAATTCTGCAGACTGTTGTGGTAGCTGGACTATTGGTTCAGATTAATGTTTCCACAATTTAAGTTTACACAGAACCCTGTAAAAGGAGCCTGCAGTCTGTCATTACCTGCTTAGTGGCTTAGGAACTTTCCAGGTTGGAAAATTTGTTGACACTTTTGGTTGAAAAAGATGGAAAACAGAATGATACAGCTAATAAATCTGCAAATAAAGTATGTATTGTAAAGTTGGACTTAAGTTGTGTGCTGGATATGTTTCTTTAACAATATTTAACAATTTAATTTCTTCATACAAAAGAATGAGGTCTCACAACGATTTAGACATTATTTTTAGTTGTGAATATATCCCTAACTATATATTATTAGTGTATATTGCATTTCTTAAAACAATCATCAATAGGATTCTGGCAGAAAATACTGAAATATAATTTTTTATGTTTGGTTCTTACTTGTGGCCTAATTCAGAATGTATTCCGTTGGCTAACCATGCACATTTTTTGGTTTGGTTGGTAAATGCCTTAGAGCTGTTTTGATAAATTTAACTCTTTACTAATTAAAAACAGAACATGAACCAGTATTACTTTTTTTTTGTTGTTTTTAAAATGGTAAATGGACTGTACTTATACAGCACCTTTTTAGCCAACCAGGTTACTCAAAGCGCTTTACAATAAAAACTGTGCCCTCGTTTACCCATCTACACCTAAAGCAAACAATTTCATCTGTACAAAGCTAATCTATAGAATATAACCAGTGTTTCAGATCACATTCATACACTGATGAGACACATTGGAGGAAATGTAAGGTTCAGTGACTTTCCCAGAGACACTTCAACATGTGACTGTATACTGGTGGAATTGAACCTCTTACTCTTTTGTTGGAGGACATCAGCTCTAACAGCGGGGCATGCGCATGCTCATCCACGCTGACTTGTCTCTCCTAAGATATTTCCTGACTCCGCCCCTTCACCGCTGTCCTGACCGAAGCCCCGCCCCCCTGCTCACTTGTCCTCAGAACAGGAATTTTGCTTCCAAACAGGTGGAATGTTCCACAGCTGCTCCAGAAAGCATGCAGTCACAGAAGAAAATACTGTGATGCAGATGCAAAACAACTTTAAAGGGGCGATATGTGTTTCCCAGGCATATATTTAAATTCTATACCATAATAAAGTAACTTTGTCACCTTTAGTTGTTGTTAAAATGTTGTTTATATGTTTAAATAGAAAATAAACTTGATGTCTCATCATATCCATTTCTAAATGCCTTGATATTGGCCTATGACTCTTCAAGAACATCCTTCAGATTCCGTCCCACCCATTTCATCACAGCCGCTTCTCTCTACAGGGCTCTGCTGTTTACAACCTCGTAGAAGACTTTGTTGTAGTAGTAATACAAAAAGCAGCAATATTATACAATATCGGTTTTGGATAATTGCATCTCAGGATAAAACTGAACCTTACCATCGGACCGGAAAGGTACATTTTCTGATAAACAGGAGTGATTACAGAGACAACGTTTCAGTTGGTAAGATGATTTCCCAGTCATCCTCACACATACACATACGTACTGATCGTAATATAAGTTACAAATGCTAACTGTAGCTCACATATAGCCCAAACAACGATGTGAACAAAACAACATGGGTTTTGTTTCAGCTTACCTGGGCAGATGACAACAGTGTTTGTGTCCTTCTGCGTGTTGGAATTGCATTGTCTTTTAGTGATAATCTTTTTAGTTCATTGTTAAATTCCATTTTGTTCCGCTATCATCCATAAATTGGCTCGCACATATATAACTATTTTTTTCCTCTTAGGGTTACTTTCAAAAATGAAGTCCAACCATTTTTTTTAAGAACCATGTCATTCTTGTGAAGCTTAAAAAAGGGTAGCTTCCTTGGCATCTGAAAATACATTTCCTCAAAGACATTTTTTAATCTGAAAAGGACTGGAGGGAGAAGTGGTTAGTATAGGAGCTCAGCAAACACATGGTTTCACCAGGTATTTGTTTGCTTGATTTCTCAAACATGCATGAATGAGTCAAAGCAAGAGTCTGGACATGTTTTTGATGAGAGGATAACATTATAACATAATTCAAAGCTGAAAAAGCTTGATTTTACATGATATTGCCCCTTTAATATCTAACTTGATAAAAAGGTAAACGCTAAATCAGTCTAATTATCTAAACCCTTAGGGGGGAAATTCAGCTTTCTTCAGAATATTAGACACTTTACTTTGTAGCCCAAAGTTTGAAACAATCAAATTAATGCAAATACACCTTCTATATGTGTCACAGTCTTTGGAGTCACAGGATGAAATTGTTTCTCCAGTCCATTCCGTTTCTGTAAATAGTGTCCTAGTGACACAAAGGAAACTGTTTAATTATAAGTTTTTGTTTTTCTAATTATTTGTTTCTGTAACATTTACACCCAACAGCCAAAATTAATTCTAAATGTAAAGTTTTGTAGGTCTTCCAAGCCATTACTAACTGAGAGCTTGAATATGGATTGGTTTTAAATGTATCACCCCAAAGAACTACATCCACAGAGTTAACCTGATGCTTAACTAAAACAAATAGCATCTCAATGCATTGATTTCCTGACAGGTATGATTTTGGTCTGTAATGTAATGACAAAGTTTTTTCTATCAGTTAGTCTCTTAAAAACTCAACAAAATTGCCAATGAAATAAAAGCTGGACATTCATTTAAAAAAGGCATAACTCCCACTGCTTTTTTTTGCCTGAAATTGAGATTAAGATCAACTTATGTTGAAATATTAGGATGTTATACCCATTGGTCAAACCTAAACAATGTTAAGCACAAGGTCACACAATATTGTTGTGATCTTTTGGCATTCTGAGTACATGTTGTGAATGACTCAGCTATAAGCACATCAAATTTTTGTTTCATATCTACAAAACTGTGTGAATTATAGACATTAGCTGTGGCTGAGTGGTTAGAGTTGTCCCTCTAATGCGAGAGTGGTGGTTCTATTCCACCATTATTCTGTCACATTTCCAAGTGTCCCTTGGCAAGACAGTGAACACCCCTCTGCCTCTGATGTGTGTCCCATCAGTATATGAGTGTGATTTAAAGCCACAATTAGTCTCTAAAGCTGGATTTCTTCCTTAGCTTTGTAGAATGATTTAGTAGAGTGCCGTGTGAATGGATAAATGAGGACACAGATTGTAGTGTAAAGCACTTTGAGTATCCTGGTTGGATAGAGAGGTACTATACAAGTACAGTTCATTTACCAATTCTACCAACAGTTAGCTGTGGCAGATATATTAAACTGAGTTTGATCTAAAGGATAATCATTTCTAGATGTCAACTCATTGATTACATTGAGAGTTTCAATACAAAGCATCCAGTGATACATGATCTATTTCATTAACAGAGATTACTCAAATCATTTAAATTCATATAAGTTATACAAATTCATAAATCAATAGCTAAAGCAAGCTAGATTAAGGATATCTCGATTATTTTAATTAAATTGACTTTGAAATAAAAATAAATACAGTGTGCATAAGTTTCATTAAAGTCAGTGTTTGTTTTTAAGAGTCTTCTGCGTTTCACCGTGCTGCAGCAGGCGAGCCACTGTTTTCTGCTAGTTAAAGCTGAAAGCTTCTGTGAAAAACTTCAGCTCTGACCCGGTGTCACCGGTACAACAGTGAGTCTCTGGAGAGGACCTAGCATCAAATTACATTTCTGCCCAGACCTGTACTGTCTTCCTGCGTGTGTTTTTGACAGACTGTATATGTTTTGGAGGCTGTGGAATGGGTGGGGGACTAAGGGATGGGGTCGTAGCTGCCTTGACCACGGGCTGACTGCTCGCCCCGGGCCCCTGGCGTCAGTGTCAGGGAGAGGTGAATCAGACTATCTCCACTTGCAAATCTATCCCCCGGGATCCCAGAACCCTCGCGCTATCCCCACCTTCTCTCCCACCTCTTGCAAAACATCCTTTTAGAGGGGGTCCATCGGCCATTATGTCCCTCCTCGCCTCCTTCACCACACCAACGGGGCGCTAGCTGAGGGGAGGAGAGGTGCGACCACGCTACTAATTTTTCTCTCAGTCGCTCTGCCTGGCCCGTCACTCACTGTCTCTGCTCTCTGAGGACAGCTACCTCCATGGTCAAGGTGACGCAGAGTTTAGTTTCTCGAACCTGAACTACCAGGGTTTATGAACTACAGGCTTTGCTTAAGTGGTAATTTAGGCAGGAATTAAGGGATAACATGTATTTTAAGAGAGGAAATCCTTTGAGTTTCCTTTTATAATAAAGCACCTACCTCACAGTGGATAATTGGAACCAGATGTTGCTCTATGCAGCATTAAAGACACTGGCCTCTCTCTTTTCACCCTCTCAGCTACGTGAAACATCTTGAAATTCTGTCATCATGCTGGCTTTTGTGTGCTCATGTGCTTGCATCCACTCCTGTCCTGGTGCCACATAATCACATTAGTTAGATTTAATCTAAGAAGAGACAAATTATGCGCTTTTCCCATCAAATTTTGCTGCATGACAAGCAGCGTGCAAAATCGGTGAGTACGACCTATCCCTGAGTGCTTTGCATGGATGGAGCAGGACTAGAAAGTGGGTAAGCTGCAGGATGAAAGAGAAACACTAATAATGCCTCACATGTGTACTGGCAAATTGTTTGCTAACACCGGCGAGCAACATACTTGGTAGCCAGGAACATGGCAGCAGCCTCCTAATAAGAAACATGCACTATTTATGACCATAAACCAAGGGCAGGGAGGGTGAGCACTGTCAAAATAAAAAAACATGTCAATCTTTGCTCCCCACTGTTGCCTGAGCTCGTTGCCTGTCTGTTAACGCACTTTTTTCATGTTTGCCTATGATGTACAAAGGCGGGGAAAAATCACATCAAACCCACAGATTTCTTAAACTTCTACATGTCTGAAAGGGAAGGCAGGAGGGGAGGGGGTGCCTGAAATCAAAGGGAATATCAAAGTTAAGCAGAAGTACGGGAACACGTCTGTGAAACGTAAATATTTTGTCCTAATGGTTGTGTGTTTGGGGAAAAAACTGCACGTGTGATGAAAAGTGGAGATATATGCGCCGTTCCAGTCGGCAGAACGCAAGGTGGGGAAGTAGGTAGAAGGGAAAAAAACACAAGGGGCTGAGATTCATTTTAATTCTTCATAAGGCATTGAAAATTCCCTCTGAACTTTTTTAACTCTGTGCAATTATGCACGTTTGTTCGTTTTGATTAAAAAGTCGTGTCCGCTATGAGCCCAAAAGATTTGTGCCACTGATCGAGTGACAGTCCATCAGAAGCAGATGAAAAGCCAACTTTTCTACTGCCTTGTACCTACTGAAACAGCAGGTAACTGAAACCATTTCAATATTTCACTGCTCTCATGGGACGATAGTCAAAAATGAAGGAGGAATATCTACGGGCTTCAGTTTGAGCCGGCGTGACACAAGCAATACACTGATTAGCTGCTTTGGGCCTCCACTCCTCTCCACTTCTAACAGCTACTTGACTTCTTTCTTCTTCCTCTTTGAATCTACTGGCCACTTAAGGGATTCAGGAGGGAGACTTAGAATAAGTGTAAAGATAAGAAAAAGGAGCAGGAAAAATTACTACAGACAGGTTAAAACCTAAAAAAAAAAACACAAATAAATAAGAAAATACAGTTCTAAAAAGTTTTATTGTCATCATGTTGTTTTATAAAATAATTTTTACACATTTCTTACACCAGAAAAGCACAATTATGATTTCTGAACTCAAAGCTTTGGAGGCATAGTCAGGGCAAGCCCAATTAGAGAAAAATCACAATAATTGCAGTGATGTTGTTTCTCCTGACAAAAGGAAGGTGAGAAAAAGTTCTAGACAGAAAGCTGCAAATATTTCCAGTGATGTAACAGTGTGGAAGCCTGGACCGGAGGATGTGAGGAGGGGCGTTGGAGGAGACTAAAGCAGCTTTGGAGTATATTAATAAAACAGGAAAAAAAAGGGGAAAATAAGAAACACCAATTTCCTTCCAACAGCTGAGCACCTACAGGTCATTATTTTCTGTGTCGGTTGTAATGTGAAAGTCCCGAGTCCTGTTCGAGAAAACTTCCTTCTGTTAAATCAACTGTAAATAATGACTTGGTCAGACTTATTTCTCTACCTTGACCTCTAGCATTAAAGCAGCAACAATCTGTAAACAAGAATATTTGATCATGACAGGCTTCCGCCCTAAAGTCAATTAGCCTTTGTTCATGGTGTGTTGCAGCAGCCACAAAAATTACTCTGGGTATCGTTATTGGTGTGACTTTTTCTCCTCCTTTTTTTATCTACAAATGATACTATTCTCTCCACAGACAAACAAGAAAGTGTCAGTTAATAAAAAGCAGTAAATGTCCTAAAAGTTCACACTTGGTGTCACTGCAAGGTCTCTGGTAAATGTGTTAAAGAACTAATATCGCAATCAAGGACAAAGGACAAGAAGTAGGTTTTTAATGCACGCGATTAAAAATAAACTTATTTTCTGTTTTCATTACAAATAAATTGTGTTTTAGTATTTATTGATGTTTTTTAATGTTTGTTTGATTTATTAGTAACTTCTCTACTGCTGGGCCTAAAATTCCTTAAAAGGCTTTCAAAAACCTAAATTATTTACATACTGTTCTTGAACATTTGGAGTAAATTCAAAGCTTAATTTCTATGCCCCTGGAAACTAACAATACATTGTACTTAATAGGTATTTTTCCCCCATTGTTAAGAGCAGTGAATGATATATTTTGATTAGCTGCTACTGCTAATTAGGACAAGGATATGCTTTAAATATTCATATAAATATGTGAAATTGGGATGTAGGTGATAAAAGTATATATTCCTGTACAAACTGTAAAAACAATCAATCATAACGTTTAATTTTATTTCAACATTTCAGTCTTTACAAACAAATACAAAACCTGTTTTGCATGATGGTATCAAATTGATACAAAAAGCAATAAGTGCTTTTAATGCTTTTCAGCAGAAACATG
Source organism: Cynodonichthys magdalenae (assembly GCA_031762555.1). Lineage (NCBI taxonomy): Eukaryota > Metazoa > Chordata > Actinopteri > Cyprinodontiformes > Rivulidae > Cynodonichthys > Cynodonichthys magdalenae. Next base: position 7,952 of record JARVJO010054839.1, on the reverse strand, counting down.
TAGTCTGTTTTCTTGGGCTTTAACAAGTGCATCAAAATCTGTCTGAATGTCTGATGTGGTGATGTGAAGAACAGCAAAAAAGTGATTTTCATTGACAGAAGATCTGTGTCTGGATTTGTTAAACTTCACCACTGAGAATGTCTGTTCACATGTAGGTAGATCCAGAAAAGACAGATCCAAGAGCTGCTTTGAGTGTTTTTTTTTAAGTTACGAAGTAACTAAGTAAAGTTACAAAAACAAGCATTTAACTCTTAAATGCTTCAACATAGAGACTTCTTTTATAAACCAGCAGGAGTAGAAGAAGAATCTGGTTTGGTCTTTTGTGACCAAAGGCCATAGAAAACATAAAAAAATGACTATAACTCAGTCAATTCTATGTATACTGAACACGTACCCCATTCAGAGCTTGTAAAAAAAACAATTTTACATGATATATATACAGTATATTTCATGTAAAACTGTGATATATATTTTGTGAAAATTGTGATGTATATATATATATATACAGTATATATATATATATATATTTTTTTTACATAAAAATATAGTTTTAGGCTAAAATTCTAATCAAAAGATGCCATACATTCTTGATTTATTTTAAGATTTATTTGCTGTATATGGTTTTCTGGCAGGCATTAAATGATTTCATTTGACTGATACACAGACATCAAAAATACATTTTTTGTTCCTAAAACACCTTTTAAACACTCACTGATTCTTGCTTAAATCTGATGAGCTGCAAATTGCCACTCGACCTGTTGTTTTACTGCAGCAGCCACCGTTACCTAGCACTCTTATTGAATCGGCGTCTCAAGCATGTTGTGTAAAGAAACAAGCCCAGGCTGCCCTGTTATCTGCTTTAAAGAAATACTGCAAGTCTCCAAAGAGCCTTTTCCACGCTCTCAGCAGAATTAAAACATGTATATTTAATCTACTTGGTGATGATAATGTGACAGTCATAAATTTATTGCAGCAGATGACCCCACCTAGTAAAAACAACAACCCTGCGTGAAGGGAAAAGGGGAAAAGAAGCAAGGAAGAAAAATGATAGGAGAGGAATGATAACAACATCTAAACACTCTGACTCTCGAGGCCGGGCTAATGAACGTGCGAGGACAGGAATAGAGAGTGAAAGAGCCAGGGCCTTCTTCCAAAATATCCACTCCCACATAGGTCAGTGGACTTTTGGCTACATCCTGAGTGGCGCAGGGGGAGGGAAGGGGGGGCAGTTTAAATGCCTGGGATCTGAGGAAAGAATTTGTCGGGGCATGGGAATGGCAGTGTCACGGCAGTCGCCAGAGAACGCTCTTAAAAACGCCGCCACGACACACTGGCCTGCTTCAAAATACTGTCACTCCTGCACAGTCTCAGATTCCTCTGGTTTTAAGAGTTTGTTTTCCAAGGACAAGAACCCTGTTTGCTCAAGATGTTCTCTAAACAAACGCAGTGTGAATAAAGAGGATTATTTACCGATGTCAGATTAGACTGTGATTCCTGCAGAGGAGACACGAACCAGCTGGAATACCTTTTCTGGACTGTTGAACGCATGAAACACGAAACATTCTCATTGAAGAGTTTGGAATATACATACATACATACATACTGTACATACATACATATGTAGCATTATTAAGCTGTGGAACAGTAGTTAGAGCAGATGTCTTTCGACAAGAGATTCGGAGGATCGATTCCACCAGCATGTTTGCATATGTCTCTGGGCAAAACACTAAACCCCTCATTGCCTCTGATGTGTGCCCCATCAGTTTATGAATGGGATCTTAAGAACTGATTAGACTCTATAGAATAATTTATTCTAAGTAGCTTTGTAGAGATGTATTAGTGTGTTGATGGGGTACAGATTGTGTTAAGTGCTCTGAGTGACTGGGTTGGCTAGGAAGGTACTATATAAGAACAGTCATTAACCGTTAGGCTAATTTGTAAAAAAAAAAAATAATTGTAACACTGAAGTATAATACAACTACCAATACAAAAAATTGAAATACTGTGTAAGATGTCAATGAAACAAAATGTAATGATATCAAAATATCCTAAATCCACATTTTATTCACAGTGAAACATAGGAAACATGTCAAATGATCCCACTAATTGTACCATTTAGTTCCAGGTCCATGTTTCCCACTGAAGTTTCCCCATAACAGTCTAAGAATGTCTTTTGACCTGAGGACAACAGTTGCTAATGTTTTTCCCCTCATTCTTATTTGATATAGGATTCTAGCTGTTCAACTGTCCTAGTCTTCTTTGCTGGATGGGATCATGTGATCATGTGTTCCTCTTAATTCGTCTTTTTAATAATTATAATAATTATTCCTCTCAAAAGCTCTAATAATACCTCAACTACAGCCCTGAATCCCATGAGTTGAAAATGAGGCGCTGTGGATGCAGAGCAAGAGCTAAGAGGAGAGAGAGAAGGAGGAAGTTCAAACCATCTCTTCCATAAATCATCATTGGCAATGGGAGATTGTAGGGGAACAATGTGGATGATCTCCAAGCCCCAACAAGAACCCAGCCATGATGGACAACACTGAGCACCCTCGTCATACTACAACAGAGTGTCTTCATTCAAGGCTTCTTCAGATCCACAAGACGTACCACTACAGGAGATCCTTCCCACCCACAGCCATCAGCATCTATAACAACTCTTTAACGAAACCAGGATAATATGAGTTGCAACAACATTTCATTTCCCTTTGGGATTAATAAAGTATTATTGTATTGAATTGATTTGAATGTTGGTCATTCAATACTGACTTGCAGCCTTGTCAGATGGTATGGAGCCTTGGCAATGAAATGCTCCTTTGAATATCCTATTTTTTTAAAAAGTTCCTCAATTTTCCATTGAGGAACAATTCTGAATTTTTTCTGCTTGTTTAAAAACAGTTAATTGCAAACTGTTGAACCCCTGCCCTTAAGTTAAAAGGCACCTTGACTCATTCCGTACATTCAGTCCATATAAAATGTTATAAGTGAACCCTAAGTTTTGAATCAATATCTAGTCTGACAGGTATCAAAGAACTGTCAAATTCTGCAAAACCAAATCCATTTGTAGTCATGTAAAACACATAAATGCAGCAAATTCTCTCATTTGAAAAGCTGGAATCAAACAAATATATTGGCAGGATGATAGAGATTTCCTGTTAGTCGATCAATATGTGTGTTTATGATTAGATTATGTACATATGCATGAGACTGCGTGCATAAATGCATGCCGGAGATGCATGCCGAAGATGCTAAGGAATGTGAGCAAATCCTCAGCTCACCATGATTAAATTCCATTTTCAACTTTGAAGGTGCTCTCTGAACATGGGAAGTGTGTGTGTTGTTTGAGCCCAGTGTGTATGCGTGCAATAATTTATTTATGTTTTGAGACTTAATCTAGGTCACTGGAACCTCACTGTCGTCGTCCTCCCCCTCCTCCCTGTGTTCCCTGAGCAGGAGGGAGGTGCTGGTAACTAACCACAGATAACAACAACGCCACACTCTTGTAATTTATTATAATTACTGCAAGGTCCAAAGAGGACAGTGTTCTTTTCTCTGTCAGAAAACAAGGGGGGATCCACCCGGCTCCCACTGAGAGGAGTGCTGGTCAGATTAGAAAGTAAACAACACAAAGACTCAGACGAATGTTTATCCGAACAAAGTTGCTGATGTTGTGATCTAAGTCTGGTTTCTTACAAAAATTTTTGATTTGACCCAAGTATGAAACTGGAAATCTTTTGTTACCTTCAGTATTATCCATTCTTCTCCTCCTTTCTTTGTTTTTGAAAATGCTCATCTTCTTGTCTGTCTCCAAACACATAATGGAAATAAAAAGCACAGTTTTTACTTGCTCAAGCCAATGCCCAGTTTTGAAGTTCACCCTGGGAATATTCCAAACAAAAGTAAAGACAAATTATGATTACTGTAAAGAGAATTGTGCATTTTTTGTCAGAAACAGTGGCAAAACAGTGTGAAAAAGGGTCACTGCGGTATAAATTCAGCATGTATGAAATGCTCACTGAATCCATTTAAAAAGACAAACATATGATTAAAAAAACAAAGTAAATTATTTCTTTTGCACTACTTTTTTTCCTGCACATTCTTTGTTTTTTAAAGCTGCTTTAACCTAGTCTTTTTTTTCAACTAATTGAAAAGTATGTCAATAAAAATAAACAAATGATGATCAAGTGTTGGACAAATCAAAAACCAGAGATTCATTAAGGTATTATTCACAACTGTAGTTTAGAGCATTATGATAATTAAAAGGTACTGACAGTTTTAAAAGAAATGCACATTTTGAGCAAAAGCTATCAGTGTGAATGCTGAGTCAGCACCAACATTATGCTCAATCAGCATTAACTCCACCGTTTTCCCTATTTGTTTCTTACCTATTGTTTTAGAACCAAACTACTTCTGCATATTTACATCTAAAAACATTAATATTGATCAGAAATAGTGTTATAACTTACAACATTTTATTTATTTAACTTTACTAATAAAACATATCTGTGTTCAAGCTTTGTAGCTTTAAGTCTTTGAAAATGTCACTTTTATCTAAAGTTTCGTTGGTGATAGCTTTATGACATTAAATTGTAAATTTTAGCTTTTAGCTAGGACTTTGTTAATTTAAACTTTTTATCTGTAAAACTAAACGTTTATCTATAGCTTTGTTAATTTTACATTGTAGCTGTGTAAATGTTAATTTTTGGTTTTGAGCTACTGCTTTCTTCATTTCAGCTTTTAGAACCAGGTTTACCCATGTTAGCTTTTAGCTACAATTTTGTTCATTTAAGATTTTAGTTACAGTCTTGTTAATTTTGATCTAAAGCTATCATTATGTTAAATTGAACAAGTGTTTATTTTATTTTATTTTAGCTACAAATGCTTCAATTAAAGCTTCTAGCTACAGTTTTTGTCAATTTTAGCTTTTAGCTACTGTTACTGTTTTAGCTTCTGCTTTGCTTGTTTTAATTTTAACAGTTTAGGTAACAACTCATTCTACAACAAATTTCAGTAAATATATTCAGCCCTCAGTTTTTGCGTTGCATTTCCCGAAAGGAAAATCCGCAGATTTCTTCGACTTTTTTATTAAATGGTTAAAAGTTCGCTCAAGATTTTTTGGATAAAATATTTTGGAAAAACTCCAGTTTCATAACAGGTCATTAAAGCGTTTATCCCTCTCAGAAAAGTGTTTGGCTTTAAATGTTTGTTCAGACCAGTCCCATCATTCATCTGCTTTAAATACATCGGATGGAAGTGAATGAAAGAAACAAAGAGAATTACCTCCTACAGCTGACAGTAAAAAGATCTGAGCCGAGTTTAGCATTAGCAAAGCATTCAAATGTATTTCAATTAATCTCTCAGTCAAGTCTTCCTGTTTTCAAAGCAGAGATGCTCATTTTCGCAGGTATTTTTGCAGCTGCAATTAATAACTGCACCTCTTTTCTTTTTTTCTCCTCCTTCAGGAAAGCTCATACAGGATGTTGTTGTACACAGATCCCACGCTGTGACAGTAAAGACACTGTGGCTCTGGTTATTACCCATTTCAAAGGAAAATTTCCTCTTAAACTCGCTTTTTTATTTAATATTTTTTTACCCATAACAGAGCCGTCACTCAGATTAGGTGCTGCCTAAAAAATTATTTTGCAGTCATTAGTTTGCAATTATAGCACAACTATCCGCCAGCTTTGCAATTATCACTGTTAATATGCTAATTCTGACTGATTTCATGGCTCGATTTAAGGAAAACAATGCAGCAAAGAATCATCGTGTTTGCCAAGTTAAAAAGACGCAGAAAAAAAAAAGATTAGAAAACAGGAGCAAAAACTGTCCTTTTGAAATGAAAGTAGGTTTTGAAATGAGCCGAGAAGTTAATCAACAACGTGTTAATTGAATACAAGTTCTGTAATTGTTGTATTAGAAGCACAAACAGTACTTTCCTTAAATATTGTTAATGCATTTTTTTTTTTGTTTCACCTATTAGAGATTCTTGTCTCCGAGTTAATTTCATTATGCTAATCAGGCTCTCATCCGTACAGAACCTCCGCTTTGATCCGTGTTAGTTGTCGTGATCTTCAAAGACAACGTCACCACTTACTTTAAATGAATTTTACATTTTTTAAAGAATCTTATGGAAATGAGTTGGATGGGGGTGGGGGGGGTAATTAATTTTTTATGATGTGTCTTGGTGTTTTCGGCACAGGGAGAGTGAACTGGGCTGGATTTCATCTCAGAGTTTTAGCGAGAGGAAACATGGAGGCGTAGAGGAAATGGTTTCAGATGTGAAAAGATTAAGAAGCTGTGAATTCAAGACTTAATTTGGACTGATAAACTTTAGTGTTTAATATGCTCTTTTGTGCTCTCAGCGTGAAAAAAAAAAAACTTTTCTTTCTTTTCTTTTTCATTTCCTGCTTCTCACTCCCCTACTGCTCCCAAGTCTTGCCATCCTGACTTTCTCTCACGGTGAGCGCTTCCTGTCCGGCCCCATAGCTGGGAGGAAGCGTCCGTCTTCAGGAGGAGGGGAGAAGAGACAAACCCCCCCGGTGGGGGCACCACCCGCGAACATGTCTGAATTATTAAAACCGGACAGCACTGTGAATCAAAGAGCTGGAATTTGTCTGAAAAAGCTGGCCTCGGGCAGTACGAGTGATCAAAAATAAAATAAAAAAAAAAAGAGTGAGGTTCCTGTCAGATTGTTTGTTTATTATTCCTGTAATGTTTCTGGGCAATGTGGAAAATTCTCTTGCAAAAACTTGAAATCCCATCATCATCTCGGCTGCAAGAACGTGCCACCAAAAATAATAATTAGAATGTCGAGTAAAAATCAAATAAAAACAGAATGCAAGAATTTAGAAACCATGTAATGCCTCAATTTAATTGAAAACAGAACAAACTTATTAAATATTGAAACTGAGGTTTCTCCTACGGTATACAGTATGCTCATATATACACATTTTTACCACTGTGTTGCATCATTTCTTCCTATTAAAAACATTCTAACTGCAAAAATGCAGAAGACCAATTGGTATAGGAAAAATCTTTTGTTATATGAAGATGCACTCAGCTTCTCCACAGTTTATAATCTTTTCTGAAAATACATTTTATCATGTCATGCTCAAAATATTTTTAGTTGGTGACAGATCTGGATTGCAGACCAGCCAGCTTATCAGCCAAATCCTTCCACTGTAGATCATTGCTGTTGGGATGAGTCTGAAGAAAGAATTTCCCAAAAAATGCACTTGAATATCAGCATTTGTTTTTCAAAACCTGTTTGCAACAGCCATCACACCATAATAACAAAACTTCATGTCATTACTAAGAAGACATGATTAAAAAAAAAAAAGAAGAAGAAGAAAAAAAGAGAATCTTTTATTTTGAAAAAGCATTTTAGATTCTTATTCATCAGACTGTAGGACATACTTCTTCAGTGTGCAGTCTAATTGGGTCCAGAGAAATTTGTGGAACTTCACACATTTCACTGATATTACAATTTCTTATTTATAGTTTTAACTTTAATTAGTTAATGCATGTCATGAATTGATTTTTACTAAATGAGTCATGTCTGTCTGCAGTTCTGCCTGTGGACTTGAAGCTTTAGTCTTGTGCAGAGTTTCAGTCATTGTTCTGATACCATGAAGATCAACATAAATTTGTACACTTTTTGCAATTTTAAACCTTTGTTCCCATAAGGAGCATGGTTTTCATAGGATTAATGATAACTCATTTTTTTGTGAAAAAAAAATAATTTTTCTTAGTGCGGCTTTTGTACAATTTAAGTTAAGTCATATACGGTTGCACAACTGAGTTTTTTATGGGTATTCATTTTAGATGGTGGAGCTTTTCTAGAATTTACAGTACAGACCAAAGGTTTGGACACACCTCATTCAAAGAGTTTTCTTTATTTTCATGACTATGGAAATTGTAGATTCACACTGAAGGCATCAAAACTATGAATT
>JARVJO010054817.1:0-19860 GCA_031762555.1 Cynodonichthys magdalenae | reverse complement strand
TTGTAAATTGTAGTGCTTTTTGAAATGTAATGCTTTTTGTAAATTGTACTGCTTTTTGAAATGTTGTAGTGCTTTTTTGTAATATTGTAGTGCTTTTTGTAATATTGTAGTGCTTTTTGTAATGTTGTAGTGCTTTTTGAAATGTTGTTGTGTTTAGTGATTTGTTGTTGTGGTTTGCACTTCAGGGCCACCGTAGTTTGTTCCCTCTTCTCTCTGCTCATCGCCTGCCTTGCCTGACATTTAAACAGTCAAATTAGTGATTGTTTATTCATTGTTTAAGACACATGACAACAAGTCACGCTTAAGATATTTACCAGAATCACTGCGAGCAAAGACTCCGTTAAAAAAACAACCTTTCAGGAACTAACACACAAACTTGTTTTCAGCACAGTCAGAGCACTGTTAATTTATTAATTTATCAATTTTAAAAGGTATATTTTTAACATTGTCAAAAAAAAACTATATATATATCCTCTCTGTGTTGGTGGATGTTCTTGATTGATTCAGGTCTTGGTTCTAATGCAGGATCTTATTCGACCCTTTGATGATAAAATGTTTCAGCTGCTTATTTTCACCTTATCACCGTCATGCAACCTGCACTTTGTGGGAAAGGGAGGAATCACTGCATCAGCAGAAATCAAGTTTCCATCAGGTCAGACATGCGTGGAAATGGCAAGGCGATCTGCGGGACCCCAAACAAACAAAAATACCCCCCTGGAAATCAAAATACACAAGGTTTATATTGAACTGTGTTCCCTACAAAACTGATATTGAACACTTAGCTTTTAGGGTTTTTTGATATTTCCTTTTTTTTTTACCTAAAATGAAAGTTTATTTAGTTTGACTTGTGCCTGTTTCTACTCATCAGAAACTTTGATGCACTCAACAGTGGAGGTCGAGACAATATGATCCTCTTTTAATGATTAATGCAAGTTAAAGAGGATGATTATAGGCTCCTCAGTAAAGCAGCAGCTCTTTATTAGTGGGTGAACAACTGAGGTCAGAGCTGCTGCAGCAAAAAAAAAAAGAGCAAACTGTCCACATATGAGAACCTGCAGCACGTTAAGTTTTTCTTTGCAAAGCTTTCAAACCCTGTCAGGATGGATGAATGGGTGTCAATGAGTTCCTGCAATTATTTTTAGGATAAAAGTGAATCACTCTGTTTTCATGTTCCTGCTTTTGTCTCATCCTCTCACATCAACACATCACATCTCGAGGAAAACAAAACAGAGACTTCTGTTATTACATTAAACACTCTGATTGCTTTCATTTGCTTGTTTTTTTTAAACAGGATGTTTTGTTTTTATAAAAAGGATGAATATTATTTCAGGGCAGCGTGCAGTTTGGGACAAATCCTTGAATCATTTGAATGGATGTCATCACATTTCACCCGAAAGCGTTCGTCTTAAATATCTACAGCAGCTTGAAACTGAAATTTAAGTGACACATACACGTGCAGATATTTACGTTCTCATGTCTGGATTTCACCTCCTGGCTGCGAGACGATAGTCTCAGTTGTGTAGTTTTGAAATTGTTCTGCAGCTCAAGTTTGTATTTGAGTAATTCTGATATTAATGAAGAATATCGCGCTGCTTTGCTTTCACATGGAGGATGTTTTTTTTATTTCTCTCTCTAAACGGTGCCACAGCACCACCATTTCTTCATGGCTTTGTTTAGGCACGCTTGAGTCTGTTGCAGCAGCAGGGTGTCTGTGTATAAAAAATAAGCCACAAATCGTTTGGAGGCTTTTTTTTCTTTATAGTGGGCGTCAAGATGTATAAGTAAAACACCTTAAAGCCTTACCATATCCTGCCTCACATAAAGTACCTTACAAACCACATTCACATAAACACAATGCAATAAATACTGTATTTTTTGTTAGTTTTTTTGTGTATTGAAGTCTTGAATTTGAGAAACTTTCAAACTTAAATGACCATTATGGAAGCTATTCCTGCTGTATTTGTTATTTTACATTTAAAAAATGTATTTTCTTTGTCTTAAGATTATTTTTCATGAATTTTGGTATTACATTTGACTTAAGCAAAAACCCCATTTATAGTCATTTTAACATGAATAACGCACTGTCACCTTCAAAGCTAACCACGTTTCCATACCTTCACATCGTTACAATAAAGCACATGAAGACAATACAAAATGACTCTCCAGGTTTGATTGCTGCAGTGAAATTATGTGTTGAAAAACATGAGTGGGCTGTTTAAAGTCACTCCAAAGAAAAAAAAAAAAAGCACAGCATCAGTTGAGCTTTCAAACCACAAGTTTTTGCCTTCTGGTGCAAAAACACTTGCTATTGCTATGGTGAAAAAAAAATAAGGAGAAGTAAGCTGAAGTCTTAACTGTCACAAAACTGATGTTAAAGGGATAAATACTGTATAAGAATACTGTATATTCAGCTAAACTGGGTGAAAATTTTTTTTTTCTTTTGTTGGCAAAACTTGATTACTTGCCAATTTTTAAAGCTTGTTCTTATTGTAACAGTGATGGGAAGGAAACACAAGATTAAACTTTTGATAAACCAGGAAAAATACACTTTCACTTTAATTTTCATTTAATTTATTTATTTAAAAGGACATCACTCATTAATCAATATTTTATGAATGTAAATGCGCCAGAATTAGCGCAATAGCTAAATTTCAGCTACTTTTCTCAGCTCTCCACTTTCGATGACTGCTTTTTTTAAAGTTCAAGATATTGTTGATATAAAATTGAGATTAGATGAAGGTTGGATCAACTTGTAGAATAGAGGCATTTATTTACTTATTTATTTTTGTGTGTGGTGCAATGCAAAGAAACAGTTTTTGCTCAGGGATTTTAGTCACAACTTCAGTGTTGAGCCTTTTGTTGTCTTTTCCTGTGGACATAAGCAGTAAACTGTATACAAAACTCTGTAAATGTAAACATGCTGCAGCACTGAGAACTGAAACATATTGATTCTGGATTTTCCCTGTGCTGTAAGCTGCCTCGTCTCTCTCTGATATTAAACCTCTCACTTCCTTTTTGAGGCCGGTTTGTTTACCAGCCAGCCTGCTATTTTTACCGTAAGCTTCTGCTCGCTCACACAGCCCCTTTACCTGTAGAGGAGGATGTGTCCTCTTCATGCATGTGGTTGCTGTCCTCCTGAATGTTATGAATACTTTGCAGTTGGACATTTTGATACAAAGCGTGATCATTGTAGAAACTAAATCCAAAGTGTTCTGACATGATCAGCTGATTGTGTTGAAATTGAAAATGTTCTCTGTTGCTTTCAAAGCTTCAAATACGGAGACAAACATAAAACAAAAATTGTTTAACCTTACATTAAATCAAAAATTTGACATCTCAAATAAACAAAAGGACATTATTTAAGTTTTAATTAATCACAACTGAGTTTAAATACAAAAACAAAAAAAAAACACAAGAGTTTATGAAATCCATTTGAGGTAATCATCTTATGTGTATTTTTTGCTAGTTTTTTGTTTTGTTTTAAAAGAAAAAATGGATAATTTTTATTTACAAGGTTGTTTAAATTCCAGTTTCTTGCTTTTGCACAACTCCTCTAAAGTCCTGAAGCGGCAATTCAAACATTTCTCAGGTTGAGCTCTCAGTTTTGTCCAGGCCTTTAACGTAATCTCATTTCTTTTCTTTTTCCAGCCATTCTTTAGTGGATGTAATGTGGCGTATGGGATCATTTCTTGCTGCATGACCCAGTTTTAGGTCAAACTTTAAGCTGTTAAAATTGTAAAACAAAATAATTCATGGTCAACACAATGACTGCAAAGAAGCTGCAAAATAAGCTAAAATCCTAAACCTTTACACCCATGCTGAGAGCTGGAAGGAAATGAAACGTTTGTGTTGTAGTGTGGTGCATTATATTCTGTCATTACATGTTCCCCTTTTGTTCTCATCTGGTCAAATTGAAGTGTTATTGCTATTTTGTTGTTTTATTGGATGAAACTTGACAAACAAAATAACTATGGAAACATAAAAATACATGATATATGTCATGTGTTATTCATCCAAGGTTGTTTTTGTTTCAGCTTTAGGAACAGTTTGATCATGTCTTCATCCATAAAACCTTAAATCTGAAGGTGTATTTACTGTCTCTTACGCCTACATGTTGACATTTTAATCTGATAATTTGCCACACGACTAACAAACTGCTTTCACATTTACAGTTCATGGTTTGAGTGAAATTTGGAGACACTAATCTGAAACAGTTACAGAATTAGTGGACTTGCCTTGTTGGTAGTTGTTATGTGTTCACACAGTAGGTGTTAGGTAGTAGAAAATGGTTATGAGCTGAAAAACCGTGTGCTCAGAGGCAAAGTTTTAGTCTGTGTTTCAGTTTTGGCTGTGATTCAGTGAAAAACAGAATTATGTGGCAGCCTTACATCTGCTTCCATTTGTTACGTTCTTTAAACTGGCCCAAATTCAAAGAGAAACTATTAAAGGCCCTTAGAAAATCTGGGAACTATTAACAAAAAACGTAACTAGATACAATTGAAAAGTTATGATTTCTTCTCTCTAATGCTGTAAAGCTGCATTCTGTGTAACGGTCAGCAGGAGGCGACTCACATGGTTCATTAAACACATCAGTCTGCAAAAACATATTTTGCCAAATTAGTCCCATCTTCTAACATATAATATTAATAAGGGTCTGATATAGGCCTTTTTGATAAAACCCTAATGTTATTTTATGTGTGATGGTCTCGTAAAAATGTATTTTGTGAAAATAAGTGTAAAGATGTGAGATTTTAATTTTGTGAGAGCTTAATTTGCATTCATTTGTCTGACTGTAACAGCAGTTTTGTCTGTCTTTCTAGTCAGTTCCTTGTTTCTATTTTAGTCATAGACAACATTTTTGTCCTCTTTTGAATTATTTTGTTTTTTATTGTTGTGTTTATGTCCTGTACCTACCTGCTGTTGTTTTGTTTCTGTGAGCATTCTGAGCTGCAGCACATTTCACATCAGAACTCATTTTTGTGTGAATAGATTCTTTTTTTCTTGTTTTCTTGATTTTCACTGAACCTAAATAATCGGAATCCTGTTACACACGCTCTTCGATTGTTACTATTTTTAACATGTCTTGACAAGTGTTACACACTACAACAGGTTTTACCAGGCGGATGTTTCGCTGTCCTGCTCCCAAAAAAAATACTAAATTTGTTTGGGGAAAGGTCAGCGAGGAGACTCTGACGGACCTGCAGATGAGCAGATTGTGATCAGTGAAGTGACTCTTGTTTTACGTAACAAACACGATCTAATCCAGCTCGTTCAATCAGATATGATGCTCACGGATTAACCAGCCTGTTTTGAAGTTCATTGTTTCACATTGTTTTCACTTTTGCTTTTGTAGTGCATTTTATTCTTCCTGACTGAGCAGAATTAGTGCAAAATTAGTTACAAATAGTTTTTATTTATTTTTTCAGTAGCCTGGAGTTTTTGGGGTTATTATTTGCTCATATGGATTGTGGAGCTAAAACGTGTCTTTCACAATTCAGATCTGTTGGATTATATTTGTTAATCCTGATTTGATCTGATATCCTGATTTAAAAAAAAAGTATCTTTCAAATTTAGCATAAGATATGTCCAAGAAGCTGTTTACTTCTGCAATGATAATTTAATGAAAGAGGAATGAGTTGGAAGGATTTGTTGTTTAAAGGTTGTAGGAAAATTTTATTTGTTTTAAAAGATTTGCAAACCTGCTCTTCGGCTGTAAAGAGAGAGCAGAACATAATTCTCATCATATATATAAAATGTGGGTTTTGTATGTTGCATAATTAAGTTGTGGGCTGTACATCATGTGCAGCCTTTGATATTGAGACTGATATAAGAAGGCAGAACTGCTTTGTCTTTTCATTTATCTTTTTATAATCAATATTAAGAATATATAAAAAGAGCAAGAAATTGAAACAAGATTAAAATAATCTACATATTTGCTCCAAGGCAAAACTATTTTGCAAAGAGCAAACAACTTAGTAAAAAGTACAAAACTTGTCTGTTAGAAGTTTGGAAGTTTCTGAATTTGTTTTAATTCTTTATAGAAATTAAATCATTTTTGATATTTTTAAGGGATTTCCATGCAAGTTCAATAATTTAACCAATAACAGAAGGAGTTCTACATATTTAAGAAGAAAACAAACAAGAACAGGATCTTACAATAAAAAAAATATAGATTTTATAGTATTTATTCCTTTCATTTCAAAATAAAAGATAAGATGTTTTCCATATCAGATCTTTCAGCGATATAACAAAAACAAAATTAACACTTAGTCAAAGTGCAACCCACATATAAACAAACACAAAAACAACGACAAAACCTTTGCCTGCTGTGTGTGGGATGGCTTTTTCTCTTTCTGGTTTATGTGTCAAACTAAAAGCATACAAAACGTGGGTGAGAAATATTTACCCGAAAAGACAACAAACACAGAACATAGAAATATGTTAGAGGTGATTTTTTTATTACAATATTCATAAATATATGATTAACCATTTGTGTTTTTGTGTATATTACTGGAACAACAAAAATGTGCTATGTTTTTAAAACAGTTTTATATAAATTATTTTGGACTATATGTTTTGTCGAATGGGTTTACGTGATGAAAACACATTTTATTTACATATGAAATGAGGCGTAGTCATCCAGCATCTTTCTGTGGTTGACTTGAGAGACGACTAATCGATCAGGACATCTTTATGTAAAAAATGTCACATCAAGCATTTGAAAAACGGTTAGGCTTTTCAGCTGTTTGCTCAGCTCACATCAACAACATGAGTGTCTCTGCACGGAAACTTCTTTTGTTTTTTTTTCAAAGTACGTTAAGTGTGTTCCTCTTCGTAAACGTTGTGTTCTTCATGTAGAATTTATTAGCCAGACATAGGAGCAGGAATAAAATGTGTACCCAGCAAATAACTTTTCAGGCATACAGCCACAATAAATTATTTGATGTGTGCCTGAATTTTGTAATTTCACAAGCCAAACATTGTTTTTTTAATTATTTTAGAACAAAATGAGCCAAAACCTTTTTGTGACTAAGAATGGTCTTGCAAACAGAACAAACCTGCGTGTGTCAGAAAAGATTTAAGGCATTCAGGTGTGTTTGTCTTCATATTTTACTTTCAAAAGTCTATTAACAGACTTGTTTACTCAAATGAAACTAGATATGATTAACTGTTTGCTCAGAGTTTTCACTAGAAAAATGAAGACTAAATATTTACAGTAAAAAATTACATGTCAACGACATCCCAGACTGTTTTTCAAGTTTCCAGGGCTGCATTATTTTTGAAACAATTTCAAATGATTATTTTTTGTTGTTTCTTTTTATCTGCAGGGTGAAGACAGGGCTGTGGTAGCTTGGTGGTCACTGCTGTGATCTCATGATCCTGAGGCTGCGGGTTCAAGTCCAGGTTGTGTCAGGAAGGGCATCCGATGTAAAACAACTGCCAAATACTATGTGGCAACCCACTGTGGAAGAAAGCATCACAACAACAACATTTGCAGGGTGAAGGCTTAAACTGGAGATGCAGTTTGACCACAAGAGGCTGGTTTCCACCACATTCAGCCATCCTGACAAGTGGAGGGGAAAACACCTCAGCACAACTTGTCTGGTAGGAGTTACCATCTGTGCGTGTTTCTGTACTGCTGGTCTGATCAGTGCCTTGATATTAGATATGTTTATCTGATAAAAAGCACTCCTGTTCAAATATGTGTTCAGAGAGCTGGGCCGACCCGAGTCAATTTGGTGCCTTAGGAGTTCAAGTGGCACCTGTTGTGCAGTTTTTTAAATCTCACTGCCAATTTACATACATTCACATACTAAATTAAATAGTCTTGTCTTTGATACTATTTTTTTTATCTTTAGTTGTCCAATAAAATAGTTAATTTAATTCATTTGAAGCAGAATACCAGAAGTTTACCTAATAAAATAAAATCTGTATTTTATGAAGGTAGAAAACTGAAGACTGAACTTTAACCTGAACTTTATCTGAGATCATAAGTGTGACTTCCATTATCCTTATTTTGTTTTGTTTTTTACACACTGAGCACCAGTATGTATTCTTGACTGCATCATGTGATGCTTTTATCACAAAATATCCTTTGCACCATATAACACCATGTATTAACAAAGTAAGCTGAGAAACCCACAGAACAAGTTACCTTAATTAACCTGAGTAACCAGACTAAATCAACTATACAAAAAGATAGAATTGTTTTTTTTATCCTACATTTGTGGCACCCCCTAAATTTAAAGCGCCCTTAGCGTTTGCCTACACTGCCTATGCCACGGGTCAGCCTTGTCGGAGAGAGCAGAAAACAATGTCAATCTAGTAGGTTGAAGCTTTAGAAAATCGATGCATAAAAGAATTTTATGTGTGTCCTACAGCAGAAGGTTCACTCCTTGTTGTCATCTTTGTTAGGAATGTTTAAACACAAGTCTTCATTTCTTTCTCTTGTTAAGGTTTGTGTGTGGAAAAAGAAAAACTCAGGGAGCAGGCAAAAGCTCAGCAATCAATAGCAGCATTTTTTTTAATGAAAATAAAGAGGCTGACAGGGCAGCAATGTACCTACATATTCCTAAAAAATAGTTCAAGCTGGCAGAGGAGCATAGAGGACAACTTGAACTGGCATGGGAATCACAAAGGACCAACAGGGAGGAGAAGACAAGACACAGAAGTTAGGTCCAAAATCAGGGGCTGTGTCCTTCAAAGGACTCAGCCTACCTGGTCTACAGGGGCCAGGTCTTTTTTCAACCATGAAGGCCAGAAAAAAAGTGATTGGAAATTTGGATGATCTGGCCTTTAGCTTTATTCCTGCCTTTTCACCGGAGTATGTTCTGTCGCCTAGTAACGTGACGACGCTAAACAGAAGCAACAAAGATAGCCTAATATTAATATTATAAATTAACAAAATTAACTTAGAGGCAATACATGACCTATGTTACTGTCATACAAGCTCATTAACAATGACATCTGACAAGAATATTGAAAAACATGTTTATGCAAATGACAAAAAGCCTAACAACGCAACCACCTTTTTTTTTTTTTGCACTGCCAGATTTTATTTAATAAAAACACACCTGACTCTCAATTTTTCCACTATTACAGACAAAAATATATATATATACTGTACAGAAAATGCAGTTTTTATGTGAATCTGCACTAAGAAAGAAGAAAATAACCAAATTTAATAAAGATTAAATCAATCCTAGTACTCATAATAACTAAATGTAGGGGAATGAATGTGTTGAGTGTAAAATGAAAGTTAAGAGTTAGAAAATATAAAGAGCATTATCTTGCACACTTTCCAGTTTCCACCTTTCTCCTCCAATACCTGCTCTGTATATCAGTGGATTCCCTGTTTCAGGATGACAGACAGTGAAGGCAGCTGCAGCAGGTTAGACTAATCAGCTGAAGTGCAGTGTTTTCATTCATCAAGTCTAAAACATCAATAGTCTGCATGTCATTTTGACAGAGTAAAAATGCAAGTAACCCCACTGGAACCTCATTTGTTACTTTGTGTGATCATGTAAGGTCAGTGACAGTGTATAAAAAGTTTGCCCAATCAGAGATAGTCTGGCAACAAAATGAAATGAAAAATGAAAGAAAAAAAATATATAAACACTACATCATATCAGAGCCCACATATGGTGGAAGGTCGAAGTTGTGGCTGCAGAACCGACACAAACCAGTCTGAAAGTTTGTCACTTCATTTATAATTAACAGTTCGTTTATGTCTGCTTCAAAAAAATGTTTATGCTATTATCTTTTCCTCTGGGTATGAACATCAATGACCCTTGTGACCCAGAAAGAAAGAAGTGGGTAAAGATAATGGATGGATTTGTCTCTGTAGCTGTGTTTTTATCAAAGAAAAGGTTGATAGAAACAGCTAAAATGGAAAAAGCTTTTACACTCATTTAAAGTGATTTTTGGATTTTCTCAAAAGGGAAGTTGGAAATACTTTAGTAGAATAAGATCTGATGTGGTAAACATTTACTTTCACATAATTGATCAGCTGTTTCTGCTGCCGGCGTCTTCACTGATATTCCTCAAAATATTGCATTTCTGTCTCTACGTCTCTGGACAGCATGTAACTTTGCCAGTACTAGTTAATATGACAGAACAATTACAACTAGCCCAAAAGCAACACATTCCAAAAAACTAATCTTCATTGTCCCGAGATGTGTTGTCTCTGCGAGTTTGTGACCTCTACTTCCTGTCTATTACAGCCTGGTTTGATTTGCTCCAAACCAGTAAATGGAATCACTTCTAATTTGTATTTATTTCTTTTTTCTTTTTTGCAAAATTTTAAAAGTTCTCTCAAAATTGGCATTACAATTGGATGGAAACATGGCTTCTGAGACTATTGCAATTAAGAAGGTCAAACAAAACCTACAGGAAACATTTTAAACATTTTAATAAAACAATTATTTTTATAGACAAAACATCAAGTTAGTTTCCAGTTGCAAATGTGCTTTTATTACCACCTACCACCATAAATGATGGGTGTTCATGTAATTGCTCGTGTTTGTGCTAGTGTGAATTTGTTTGTTAGCAAAATATCTCATGAACTAATGGACCCATTTCAATGATGCTCAGATGTACATCTACAATCACTCCTGTTCAAAATGTCCACCACAGCTTGGGAACCTTTGCAAAAAATGACTTTAACCCCTTAATAGTCGCCCCTGAAATTACTTAAAAGCCTTCTGACATAAGGGTGTCATGCTAAAGGTAAGAACCGGGGTAAGTCGTCTGACAACTTGGTTTTCAAATGAAACCCCCCGGTAGCGCCTGCAAATGTCTCAAAACATTTAAAGGCAGAAACCGGTGGACCAAGGGAGGTCAGTTTCATAGGTATTATCGAAAAAATTTGACTTGTTTTTAGCTGAATTAGTGAAATTTTACAATATTGCATGAAATTGTTCATGTCATCATTTTAAAGTTGTGACCACAATGGCAACAAACTCATCATTTCTCAAAACAAGATAATTTTAGTCTAAAACTATAATTCTAGGTGAAACAGGCATGGAGGAGGTCAAGGAGTTTGCTCTCTTACGCACATTTGTCCCCAGTTCAATGTGTCAGCTCTTTCAAGTATAAACTGGGCTGCGCACCCTCACGCAGAGTTTGTAACGGACCAGTCATGTGAACAGTGTAGATGGTGGCACTTAATGAAAAAGTAAAGTGCAAACATACCACTATTTTGAGGTTTATGTAAAAGCCAAATAATCAAAAGGAGGTCTCTGAAATGCCTCAAAGTGAACCGCCTGAAGCAACTGCAGACAAGCTGGAAATGATTACCATGCTGGCAGAAAGCACTTTATGTTGTGGTATGTTGAAAAACACATAAACATGAACTAATAATAACAGATTACCTTTACTGCATCAGCCTACCTAACACAATATGTGTTAACCTACTAATTAGTTGTGTAAATAAAAAATATTAAAATATAGGGAATTTAGCAATTTTGCTTCAGTTATATCTATTTTTTATGTCAATCTAAATGTATTAATTGCTTTAAGGACACAGTTTTGTGTTTGGCACTGTTTTAATTTTTAAAAAATCTTACTGTTCTTATTATTAAAAAAATGATCCATTGCATTAAAAATAAATAATGTGCACTGCGTGAATGCAAATGTACGGTATAAGTCATGGTGGCAACTCTGTACCCACTTCCAAAAACTAGCTGCATTGGTGAAATCTATTCTTTTAATTCTTACTATTGTATTGTTAATAATGGGATTTTAATTAATATAGCTGCAAATATATACACATATATTTAAATATATTTAACAGCAGCAGCAACAATTGACAATTTGGTAGAAATAGACACTCCAGAACAGCAGCCTGCTGGTGGTGGATGGGTTTATATTTAGAAAATATGCCATGATGCTTCATTTAGCACATATGTGTGTGTGTTTGTGAAGGTCCTCACCCAAAATAATGAATGTACCCTGCAGACACCAGCCCCTGTGGTTTAGTTTGTGCTGTGTTTTTAATTCCCTCAAGTTAGAAAAGTGAAATAAAAAATTTAAAGCAGACACGTGGAGCTTTTCCTGCCCTGCGACATGGTTTAATTACCCGACTCCCTTCGGTGTGGGTGCGTGAGAGCATGTGCAGCTCAACTGTTTTGAGTCATAATCAAACACGCACACAGATGCACACATATTTGTTTCCATAACTTCAGAGGGCATTACATTGATTTACATCTGCTTCTTGGAAAAGGTGCGACTAGAACCAACATTTTCTTCACTAATGTTTTTACCCTAAAATTAAGTGGATTGTTTTAAGTACTTTGTTTTCGTCGTTTAAAAAATTACTGGTTTTCCTTAAATGTTATCTTTAAATCAAATTTTGCCCTCAAAAGATGAGTGGGAGAGGGAGCATAGTTAAAAGGATAAAAGCTGCAGATGTTAGTTTTCCATATAAAAATGTTTCTTGCAGAAGCGCCTCTGTTCTTCCACTTGTTTTGACAGCTGTGTAGGCTTTTGCAAGAAAAGCTCTGAATTACTGTTCAGTGTTGTAGTTGCCTGGTTCGGATTTTTATTAGGCTCAGGCTTATTATTTCCATCTCTGCTGTTGTCAATCTCATGATGATTACGAGTGAATCAGGAGCAGCATTTTGCATTTACACAGGAAAGCTGATATTTTCTTAATAATTTTGCATGAATATTAATAAATAAGAGGAAATTATGCAATGCTAATTTAAAAAAAGGCATAACTAGCACAATTTGCTCACAAGAAACCTAAATAAAAGAATTTATAATATTTGTTTAAAATGTTTTGTTGTCTGCCCTTAATAAGATAAAATAAGTTAAACAAGGAGTTGCAACTTTAGTCATCTAATGAGTCAAGGAACAATGAAGCAATGAAGACAAACAAGTCATATTTTGAGACAAGACTTATTTTAACATTTCAAATGTTACTGCATGGGAACAACAGTTATGTTTGTTTGTGATGTATTTACACGTTCTGCCTCATTTGTGCATCGAAAACAGAAGAATATAGGCAAAGTTGTGACAACATAAAACCTTTAATCTTGAAAAAAGAACAGGGAAGAAAAAAAAATAAAAAAGCACATCATTTCCATACATTCACTGACTCTGTTAGGGTCATGGAGGCAAACCCAGACATTCCTTTACTCTGCCACTGTCTCTAGCTCCTCTTGACGGATCACAAAATGTCCAAAGAGAGGAAAAAGACCTACATACTTCATCCAAAGCTGCAAAATCTGCTCTGATTGTCATACATACATACATGACAAAAATTGTGTTGTTTTGCTCACAGAGTAGCTTTGCAATATGGTATTGCGTGATCGGTCAGAAGCTTGAGTGCGTGTTTGTTCATGCAGAAAAGTGTTCAGACAACAATGGTGCTTCAACTATTTTGCTACCACAGGCTGGCTGTTGTTTGTCCAAACAGCATGAATAGTTTTGAGGAGCAATTGTCTAAGGCCGTCAAAAAGTACACCTGAAACATGAGTACGTATAAAATACAAATGGCCCTTTCAGACAATTATAAAGGTAATTAAATGATCCTAAAACTCCTGGATGCACAGATGTGCACCTGCTGACAAGTGTGGCACTCTATCGTGACAAACTTGTGGCCAAACAATGGATATCAAAGTGGAACCTCCTAGCAGCAGCACGACAGCTCAGTGGTTAGCACTGACGCCTCACAGCAAGAAGGTCCTGGGTTTGATCTCTGGTTTGGACATGGGGTCTTTCTGTGTGGAGTTTGCATGTTCTCCTCGTGCTTGCGTGGGTTTTCTCCGAGTACTCCGGTTTCCCCCACACCCCAAAACATGTACAATAAGTTGCCTTCAGGCCCAGGCCTCCCTTGAAACAAAGATCTGCAATCTCAATGGGATTTGACTGGTTAAACAATGGTAAAATGAATAAAATGAAAGTGAAAAAAAAAACAGTGCTGTGACGGTAGCAGCAGGAGGGGTTTCCCAGGAGCCCTGGAAGCTTCTTATCTGATAACTAAACTTATCTCAACTCATTTCATTTGATGCAGAGGAGAAGCATCTGTACTCTGAGCTCCCCTTGAATGAGCTCCTCACTCGAACCTACAAAAGAACCTTATTTCAGTTGTGGGTACCAGGGTTCTCTTTCTTTCTTTCACGATCCACAACCACAGGTGACAGAGATGGACAGTTCAACCTGTATTTGAACTCTTCCACCTCAGAGACTAAATGAATGGAGCTGTGGCCTCAGATTTAAAGAAACTGACCCTAATCCCAACTGCTTCACATACTTTGACATTGTTTTTCTACAAAAAGATGTATTAGGATTTATTTGCTTCATTGTTAACTATGATTTACCTAAAGGATCTTCAGTAAGTTGTTGAAGTAAACATTCTTTATCATGTTTATTTAACTCTTATTTTATGCAGTCATCTATAGATTCTACTAAAAGTGGGAACAAATTATGGTTTGCAACAAGTTGCGTTTAATAGTGTTTGGTTTGAGAATTCTTGCATGTTTGAGTAATTTCAGATCAGTATTAGGATTCTTAAAACAAAACATAAATCTTTTTCTTGAAATTTTTCAGGCATGTGTAGTTCTAATCAACATGTTTGCGCTAAGTTCAATTTTAGGAAATGAAGAATGACTTAAAGATTTTGAATTTTACTGTTTAATGTGCTGCCATCTGTGTTTTTTATTGCTAGTCAGTCAAAAATATCAGTAAGTTAGTTTTTTAAAGGTGTGTGGCATTTCATGTAGAATTCTGAGTTCTCTTTAAAAATAATTATTCTGTTTTTTAGCAGGTGTTGTCACAAGACAAATTTCAAAAGCAGCTGTCCGAAGCAACGGTTTGCCAGGATGATGACTTATCTACAACACTTGTCCTTCATTTTCACCTCTGATCTTTGCTCAATACACACAGGCAGTGTTAAGTACCCTTAAGCCTACTTAACGCTGACGCAGGTTTTTCTCCTTATCCAAAGTGACAACAAGACAAAACATCTCCTCATTCATCAAATGGGTTTCTTTGCTTTCACCAGTAATGACTGGATTGATTTAGCAGCATAACCCCTGATCTTTTACCAGCATGCAATTTGTATTACCAATCAGTCATTGGATATAATTAATGACTGACAGGAAGGAGCTGTGCACACATAAAATACACTTTTAAGATTATAAATACAGTTTCTTTAAACTTTAATCTGTGCTGATGTTTGACAATTAATTAATTGCTTATTTCATGAACAACGTGAAAAAGGCAATTAATAACCCACAATCAGAACATGAGTTACAGCTTTAAAACAGTTTGTATCAGTACTGTTCATCCTAGCACCACTTTGGTCCAAACTAAACTCTCTTTATTGAAATTCAACTGGAATAATATATGTTGACATAATTATTGAATTGCCTTTATTCTCATTGTACAGAGCACAGTGAAATTACAGTTCGGAACAACCCATTCATGAGAGAAACAAACACAAACTAACGTGGGGGGAATGTGCCCGGGTCCTGCAAACATGAAGAGGCGCTACCCTTAGAAAGGAAAAAGAAAAGCCAACATGAGGATAGTTGAGGATAAAAAAAGCATCTCATACTTTGTCCCTAACAAGGACACATTATGAGTATGAAAATAACCTGCATCGAGCACATTTAAGCCAGCAAAGACTCTGATCTGAGAGTGTGTGTATCAGAAGCTGTGTAGTGTTGTTTGTGTGTGTATGCATCTTTGAGTAAAACTGTGAAACAAGGACAGTCAGGGCACCAGCACTACTGTTTTCTTTTGAAAGTGTTAACTTGTGCACTCTATTTCTTTTTTTTTCTCTCATCCAACATAGTAAACTTACTGCCTCCTCCTCTATTACAAAAAGTAGATTAACACAATTTTATGTTGTGTATTCTTGTTTGTTTTCCTTTATGCTGTATGATTTGTAAAATCACACTAGAAGCCCAAACCTGACTAGGCCTGCCCATCAAGCACATCATTTTGGGTCAGAAATCGCAACTCTAGTCTGTATCCATAAACATCCAGGAAAGTTTGAGCTGTCCAGTCTTCAAGGCTGACGTGTGGGAACCAAATTCAAATAATCACAATTAGTTTTTAGAACAAGCTGACTGTAGAGTTTCCGTCAGCCTTAGAGTTTCACTGGAACTTCTTAATAGCGAAATTCCAATCCACTGAAGTCCTTTAATCGTATGCCAATGGAGGCAAAACTTGATGATACTTTTGGGCGTCATGAAGTCATCTGCATGAATGTTTGTCCGCAGCTTTAGATAAGATTCCCATGAAGTGAATTTTATTGCAACTTTAAGAAAATAATCACTGAATAAACATCTGCGATTCATTCACTTTTGGCGCAAACCCCAGCCACAGCTAGACAACTTTGGAAAATACAAAGTTGGCTTCAATTTGACCAGCTTAGATTTTGTGTTTAGATAAGACTGTTTCTCAACACATGATCCAAGTGTTACCTGAGCACACAAGATTTGCTCAGAATTTTTTTCCATTATTTATTGCAGCGGTCAACAAACTTTTTGAGACTGAGAGCTACTTCATGGGTATGGAGTAACACAAAGGGCTACTTGTTTGATTCAAGCATAAATATGAACAGCTCAACTTTTACAATAATATCACATTTACATTCACAATATGATGTCTGATCACATCTTAATGTTAAGGACCCCTCACAATAATTGTCAATAATGATTTACTGTGGCAGATATGGTAAATCATTATTGATAATAAGTGATCAGAAAATCTTAGTTTGCAGAATTTTTAGTTTGATTCCCCTTTCTGATTCAAAATTATCCACAAATGTGACCGAGAGTATGGATTGTTTTTTTTCTCTTTGTGTCCCTGTGATGGACTTGAAACCTGTCCAGGGTTCCCATCCAAAGGCAGCTGAGATAGACGCTGCCACACTCTGGGGAACCTGATGCATGATTTACTATAGCAGGAAACAGATATTAAAGCATAAAACATTAGTTTTTATCTTGATCCCAATTAGTAACATTTAAAACTTGGTATACTTTGTAAAAAATTTTAATGGCATTTATAGGAATAAACAGATCTGTAGCATTGTATTCAAAATACTTTTTTTTTTAATTATTTATTTATATATTTATTTGCCGGATTTTGGCTGCATGGTGGCTCAGTTGGTAGAGCTGTTGCCTCTCAGCAAGAAAGTCACTGGATCAAATCTCGGCCCAGGGACCTTTCTGGGTAGAGTTTGCATGTTCTCTCCGTGCATGCGTAGGTTTTCTCCGGGTACTCCAGCTTTCTCCCACACACCAAAAACATGACTGTTAGGTTAATTGATAACTCTAAATTGTCCCTAGGTGTGAGAGAGTGTGAATGAGTGTCTGTCTCATTTGTCTCTATGTGTGTCCCTGTGATGGACTTGCGACCTGTCAAGGGTGTACCCCGCCCCTCGCACTGTGATTGCTGGATATGGGCACCAGTGACCCCCGTCACCCTAAAAAGGAAGAAACGGGTATAGATAATGGATGGATATATATTAATTTTAATTTATTTTTTTTTATCTATTGAGTTTATTCATTTGTCTACAAGGCACCAAAATTTGGTGCAGCCTGATTAGCTTTGAGGTGGATGTCCAGCATCCAAACTGAATGTTTCACTTAGTTGCTCAGCAACACATGTCCCATCCACTTGCATGAAAGGATTTGAAATGAATGACACACATGGCTGAAACTTGTCAAAGTCACAAAACCTGTTGCCCAAGTCTGTTTATGACTTGAGAGAACTTTTCTACAGCTTTGACAAAAGCAGCAGATGACTGCACAGAGGGAAAGTGAAGTACTTTATTTTTTACTTGCAAATCACAGAGAAATTGTTCATCTTAGCTTTAAACACATTTACATATCATGTCAGTGATACTTTTACCATTGCCTTGCAGTTCACAGATCAGGTGGTTCAGTTTCCCAGTGATGTTCGTCAAAAAGGCGAGGTCCAGTATCCACTCAGTGTCCCCGAGCAGTGAGGTGTCTTCCTCTCTGGTGTGCATGAACTCTTTGATTTCCTCCAAAAGTGACAAAAAATGCTGCAAAACTTGTCCCCTGCTGAGCCATCTGATTTCTGTGTGCAGTAAAAAGTCCCCATGTTCAACTGTCAACTCCTCCAAAAGGACCTTGAAAGTTCTGTGGTGCTTGGCTTTGGAGCAGATGCTGTTTATGATTTTCACCACAGGTGTCATGACATGATCAAAACGGATCACTTTTGCACATATCACCTACTGATGAATGATGCAGGAATTTTGGGTAAGTCTGGGTCACCTTTTCACAGTGCAATAAAGCCTGCATGTTGCCCTGTCATGGCGGGAGCCCCATCTGTGGTCACCAACACCAGATTTTCCAGAAGAATATTTTCCTTTCACAAAAAAGTTCTTTACCGCATTGTAGATATCAATCTCCCTTGTTGTTGTCTTTATGTGCAGTAGTGTCAAAAGTTCTTATTTTGTTGAGAAATCATCAAACACCACTCGAATGAATCATCAGCTGCGATGAACTGCTGCTGTCCACAGATTCATCACACTGGATACTAAACCACAAGCACATAACCAGATCCTTGTCCAGCTGCTTTGTCAAATTCTCTGACATGGCTGACACTTTTCTAACTACTGTACTATTGTTTTTCATTAAAAAGTTTGCTTTATTTGACTTTTGCACTGGCTTTGTGAAGAAGGACTCATGCTTGCTCAAAGCTGCCTTTAACTCCCCAGATTTTTCTGCTTTCGTGTGCTGCCAGGTGGATAGTTAGCATTAAAGCTAATGTGAAAGCGAGTGAAGTGTCCCTCCACATTGTGGCATTTGGTTGTTTGCACAGTCGCTCCACAAAAAGGACACATGTACTTATGTTTTACAACAGTATAGGAAAAACTCTTCCTCCCAGTCTTTGTGAAAGTAATAAGTTTTCTTACATTTTTCTGCCATTTTCTCCTTTACTCTGGAAGTTAAACAAGAATCGCAGCTGTGCCACTCGCGAGACCGAGTTCACAGTGCAACGCCATAAAAATTATTACATTTTATACATAAAGAAAGTTATTTTAAACATTTTTATAATTTATTTTTCAACATATAAACAGTGTTATTACTTAAATGTAAAAACATTTAATTGAATAAACTTTTTTAGTGCTCCCTGATGACAATTGCTATTTTTAAAACTTGCTCCGTCGGCGACTCGGAAGGTCTCCGCAGGCACCGTGTTGGTGACCCCTGATATATTGAATACAAATTAATCTGTCTATTAGCAAAATATTCCATGAACCATTCGATGGATTTTACAGAAACTCTTAAAATGTAATCGCTAAGTATACTTCTACAACTGATTAACTTTTAGAGTCAGTCCAATTTAAAATGTCTGCCAGAAACAACCGAACTGAGGAAACTCAAATATGATCACAAATATTTGGCTAAAATTAGGTGTAGGAATTGAAAACCGCTGCTCCAAAGTCTATCGTACAACAGCTTTGCTTAGAACCATTGACTTTTAGAGCCAGCACTGTCTGTTAGCAAAATATCTTATGACTCAATAGACAGATTTTAATGAACGTCCATCCAATTCAAAACAGCCACAACAGCTAATTGACACAAAACTGGCCAGTTAGTTTTATAGATACTGAAGTGAAGTTTGGGGTGGTAGTAGCTGAGAGTCACCCTCAACACTTTCTCTGCACGCCATTACATCTTGTGAAATCCCACTGTTTTGCTTGAAATTATCGTTTCAATTAACTCCACCCCTTCTGTTCTCAGCATAAAGATGATTTTATTCAAATACCCTAGCATACAGAAGTGGGTAGAGTACCGTCCGTCCGTCCGTTTTCTCCCGCTTATCCGAGGTCGGGTCGCGGGGGCAGCAGCCTAAGCAGAGAGACCCAGA
>JARVJO010054812.1:0-19861 GCA_031762555.1 Cynodonichthys magdalenae | reverse complement strand
GAGCTGATGGATTGTAGACAGGCACGAGAACTAATAAACAGCCCAAATCATGGATTTGGAAAAGCCCTTCTTGCCTTGACACCATAAACCATAAACCATAGCCCAATTTAAAATGGCTGCCACAGCCAACAGGCCTTAGAAAACACTATGAGTTAAACTCCTTCCAATTTACAGATATGAGGCTAAAATATGGTGTTGCAGTAGCTGGCAGTCATCTCTACAACACATCCTGAGCACTACACACAGAGTTTGTGCTTAATGTTATTTTAAAGGTGACTACAACTCCATCACTTCTCAGCACAAGATAATTTCATAACTCACAGCATAAAAGCAGCAGGGGATATAAAATCACTGTTGTGAAGACGTGCTGAAGTGGGAGTGTGTGAAATGGCAGGAGGTTCTTAAATTTCATTACAGCTGAAGGTAACATAGTTACTTGGTTGTGGTACAGAATTGAACTATGTGCCTTGAAAGTACATCAAACACCTTAAGTAGATTTTTCTCATCATTTTGGGACCTCTGACTGTTACTTCCAGCTTTTACACGTATTCACTAGTGCAGCAAATAAGTGAAAATGCAGAATTCAAAACTTCAGAAGAAGGGGCTGAAGCTTCAGGGAAAATGAAAATAAAGCCTGCCTCATACATTGCTCCCTACTGAGTACAGTTTGACAAACCAGGTTAGAAAAGTAACTCTCGAATGTGAATTCCCACTTTTGTTCAGTTCTGTCAGCTTCTCCCATTTCAAAATAAAAGCAGAATTATATCCAGATAGTATGGGAATGACTTTGAAACAATTTAAATCCATAGCAACGGTTCCAGCAACTGTTCAAGCTTTAGGATGTTAGAAAAATATGTTCCGGGCTGACAGGCAGTGTGGTGCAGCGTTTACACCAAGGTGAGCCATCAAAGATTGATCACCGGCCTTGGTCATGCTTTCTGCTGCGATGAGCCGAGTTCCCTCCTCTGACTGAATGATGATGGATCTCCTGAAGGTTTCCACTTGTTTATTTTTGTCCGGTTTTATTTGTCAGTTGATTTACGCCGGAGGAAGTGGCAGCGGCGGTGAGGGTTAACTTCTTGCTTGATTAATGAGATTGATTTTGCTCAGCACAGCATTGTCTTTTGGCTGCATCGTCATGTTTAGAAATAATGCTGGCAGGTTGAACCTGAAGCCAAATCACACCTGGTTAATGTGCTGCTCAGGAGATTGGGACAGAGTGAAGAAGAGACTCAGTCTGATGGCTTCCTTACTTTATTGTTCAATGCCCGAACATATTTGTTGTGAATTGGAGCTATACAAGATAATTTACTGTCTGTTAAATCATGGAATTTGTCAAAGACAGTCTGGTTATTTTGAAAGTTATGTTCAGTCAAATATCAGGGGATGGTACTTTCAGTTGTCATGTTAAAATGTAGAGGTTTAACCAGTGTGTCTTTTTAAAAAAAAAAAATTCTTAAAACTGAAAAAAAAAAAAAAAATCTGCCTTTTTGGTTAGCTATTAACCAAGCCTGGATGAAAACAAACTGACAAGATGTATAAACTGAAAAGATTAGAGCATCTCAACTGTTCAGTCTTTCATGAAATAAACTTTCAAAAGATGCTTCATTGCTGAAGCCTGTACATTGCAAAAACATTTAGAAAACAGATTCAGTGTTATATCCTGACCTGTTTAAGAGCTTTGAAACCAGCAGGAGGCAACAAAGTACACACTTTGTAATTTCTAAAACTTCATACAGACCTTTTCCAGAGTTTAATTTGTAAACAGTTCAGATTGGAATTATACACCCTTTAAAGTACTTTTAAAGGACTATACTATAAAATTACCAAATTTCTGTAAAACACATTTAATTCAGCCATTTTTTCAAAATTAATCCAATTACATTTTGCTGCATTTTAACAGTACAGTTTGGTCACTAAAGGCCAGTTCAACAAATGCAAAGTGGATCCAATTTTCAAGAGAAAAGTCTAAACTGGATCCACATGTTTTCCCAACTCAAACTTCGTCATTTTGAGTTAAAGAACCTGGTTTGTGATTTTAAAAAAGTAATTTTGCAGAAAAATACTTTAATCCCATGAAGTCAAATCTGCATACAGTTCAGTTTAATTTAAAGAATGCAGCATCAGTGTCTAGTAAATTTATGAGTTCTTGAACCTTTAAGCAAACCACACCTTAACCAGGTCCCACCAAGAGCTAGACTAATCATAATCCACAGCTCAGTTTTAGACAAATAATGAATCAAGTACCATTAAATCTTTATTGCAAACAAGACAGTTTTGCTGCTTACACAGATTGTTCTGAATTCACTCATGGGATCCAGAGACTTTGTTTTCAGCTGGAGCTCTGGGTTGTAGAAGTCCAGTGGCAACCCTTAAACTCATGAACTCCACTGCCTCCAGGTAAGGAAAGCTCACCATCAAGTTCTGTCACCATTTATCCTTTTGACGGAACCCAAAAATATTACGGAGGAGCCAAGACAGACCATGTTTTTTAAGGTCTGGCAGACGGTGGGGTTTGCGACAGCGGCGGTGCGGGGGACAGTGGTGAGGTGGATGGTGGGGACCAGGAACCTTTGGCCGTTGTGGATGGTGGGGCCCTTGATGAGGGAAGTGGGATCCTGGATATTTTGGTGGATGTGGGTGGTGAGGATGCCTTGGCGGATGCTGGTGGTGGGGACCTGGACCAGGATGCCTTGGCGGATGCGGGTGGTGGGGACCTGGACCAGGATGCCTTGGCGGATGCGGGTGGTGGGGACCTGGACCAGGATGCCTTGGCGGATGCGGGTGGTGGGGACCTGGACAATGCATCGGGGGATGTGGATGGTAAGATCCTGGACAATGACGCCTCGGTGGATGAGGAGGATGATGGGGACCATGATGGGATGAGGAAGGAGAGCCTTCAGGTTTAAGATGGTGTGGTTTGGTAAACGACAAGTAGAACAAATGACTGGGTTTTGGTCCATGGGTTCCTTTTCCATCATCACACTCAGCTGGGCGAACCCTACTATGGATGTCAAGTCTACCACCCTTTTTGTGATCATACCAGTCTGAGCATTTCGAAGAATGGGTCCGTGGTGACAATTTATCCTGTTGATCATCTCCTAAAGTTTCACCTGTAACAGAAAATAACTTCTTGAAGAATTCAAACTCATGTATAAAAACCACCATCGGACAATTCCAACACCTTCAATAAGTTTTGGACATAGTTAAAAATACCTGGTGAGTTTTGTTCTGTGAGCTGAAACATATCTCCACTCAAAGCTGAAGAACAGGTCACTTCAATCAGCAAGTAAAACAGCAATGATCTGTAAAAAAAAAATAACTTTACAAGTTACTGATCACAAGCTGCAGTTTGTAAACTTTAACTCTTTACCTCATCATTGGGACAGCAGCCATGGCTGCAGCAGGTCTCAGCCAAGTACTGAGCTGGTCTGTGGATTCAGATTGCTCCAATTTATACAAATAAATCCACCAGCTGCTCCACCACCCTCCAAAAACAAACACACATTCACCTCAAAGCTCATATGCTGTCACCTTTATATGTTTCCTACCCACAGGTGCCTCTCAGCTGTTACCAATCTTGAATTTTAATGAGAAGTTGAGCAGAGGCATCCAAGCTGACCAAAACACAAAAACCTCTGCCTCACCAGGTGTGAGCACTCACTCTGATTGGCCTGTTAGAGAGCAGTGATCTGTCCCCCTCAGAGGTGAGTCATCAGGGAGGACAAATGTATTCTCAAGTCCAGAAACGGTTCTTCTTAAAGTACTGCAATTTGGCCACATCTGGTGATATGATCCAAGTCATTTGGCTCAGCGCACCAAAGAAAAGCTGTCTCTCTTATTGGTTCCTCACTTCATGCTGCTTACAGAGAGCTCCAAAGTTCTGAGGTGGCTCTTCATGCTCCATTGGGAGTCATTAGCCTTCTGGTTTGAAAATTCAGCTTTTTGTTATGCAGGTTGTTGCATCATTTATATGTAGTTTAGGGTTTTTATGTAAAGTAGTTTGTAAAAGTCAAACAAGGATCATAAGAAACAAGCGTGTAGAGAAAGAACATGAAGCTGAAACTGATTCAAGTTTTGGGAATTAAATGTTTGAGCCAGAGACAGATGGTGTTACCTTCCTGTACAAAATGTGACTGATGTAAAGAGTGTTTTGTCAAATTTGCTCTGCAATCAGTTTAGATTTCTTTGCCTCAGGATGATAAGAAGACCCATGCACACACACACACGTCTTGGAGTCTTTTCGGAATAAAACATCTAAACTTTGCAGCTTAGGAAAATAAGTCTGCACACAAACAGACACATTTACCATCGCCTGTAAACATGTCAAAGTTCCCTCAGGTGGAGCTGTGGGAGTGAGCTGCTGTCACCGTCACTTACAGGCTTTCAGCTCACCTCCCTCACCTGCAGGTGGAAGGGGCCCTCAGGCTAGTGGGAAAGTTTTGCTTCTTTGAGAAGCGTGGTTAAAATACTTGTTTTAGTGCACATCTGTATATAAAACACACAACTCTGTAAGATTCCTTTGGTTGATCAAAAATATTAAAACAAGATTTAATATTTAGTGTAGAGTCAAATGCTATGAAAACAAAACACTTGCCAACTTTAGTCATACTCACCAAAACAGATTATTACAGCAGGCTGGGTGTTTGTCATTGTTAGCTGCAAAAGTCCAAAGCATTTAAAACGGGTCCCAAACAGCAGAAAACCCCAGAGCTGTTCTGTTTGCCCTCAATTTAGGGGTTTTTACTGATTCAACTTGTTTTTCCCAGACAGAAGTTCCAAAAATTAGCTGAGGGCTCGGGGGTTTGAAGAGTTTCCAAATTTGAACTCGTTGCCAGCTGAGAGCTGCAGAAGGCTTCGAATGCTGCACAGGCTAATGGTTCATCAACTGCCCCTGTGGGATTGGACCACAGTCATTTAGAGTTGTGTTGTAATTCTGTGTTTCTCTTTCTTTGGTTTGTTTCTCAGCGACTTTTGCATTTTTAGCTTCCTGCACATCAGAAGCCAGCCAAAGCAAAATTAACATAACAGCTTTGACTAAATGTCACTAGAAAAACATCTTTAACAAACAGGACAAAGTCACTTATTGAGTCTAAACTTTGCTAAATGACAAACTCCATAGACTTCAACAGATGTCAATAATTTAAGCAGAGATTATGCATGAAATTTTAACTCAATATTTATAAAACTCACTGAGTTGTAGACATGTTTATGTTTGCTATGATTGCTTCACTGTGGCGGCCACCTTGAATGTGGTTCAGACCTAAAGTTAGGTCGTATTCACACCTGATAGTCCGGTGGACTCGGTTTGATTGGAGACCGAAATTTCTAAATTTGTTTACATTGTCAGTTGTTGCGGTTCACATTCACACTGCTCCGTGTCAAACAAACTAAACCCTGTGATCAACCTGCCCCCTAAACCAGCTGGAGCTGCAGTTATTTCTGAAAGATTCAATAAAATTCAAGGAATAATTTCCTAACAGTACAGTCAACCACCATCAGTGAAAAGGCAATAAAAATCAACTCAAGTGAATTCATATGACTTCATGTCTGACTGCAGGACTAAATACAAAGACTTCTGTAAAGTAGAGACTCATTTTAACTTGAAATGTGACTTTTAAGAATAAATGACAACTTGCAGGTGAGGTTTAAGGGTTTGGAAGTGAAATTAGGGTGAGATTAAAAGGGAGGAAAATGTGAGGAAACTTTCCAACTTGAGTATCTTACATCTAAATTCAAATCTAAAAGGTGACAAGCTGAAGTCACAAAGAAACCTTCTCTTTTCCCTCAGAGTTTCCCCTGCTGCGCTTCAGATTTTCACTTTTACTGACGGCACTTTCTTCTCGTGTGACATCTAAAAGCCAAGTAACTACCTCCGTCTCTTTTTCCGATGTTTATTTGTCCCTTTTCTCTATAGTCCTGAAATTACTTTCCAATCTCGTACTCGCTGCAGCTTTTTACCTCTCTATGGCTTTTAAATGATGGCGGTGTCACCCAGAGTGCAGAGAGTTATCAGCATCTGCTCATGGTGTCATTATGGAGCCCTGCACACTGAAGCACAGTGTGAATTTCTGCCTTTTATGAGCAGCCCAGACCTGCTGCAGACCACAAAACTGTTGCCACATGATTGGAAATGGATTCAACTAATGTTGCTATCATCTTGACAAACAAGGATACGTGACCGCCAAAGATCCAACAACTGCTTCTGCTACCAGGAAGTGGGCAGTGGATTACTGGTGGCTTTCATGAAAAACTAATGATGTGGTTGTTATTATATGTAACTAAAATTTAATGTTTCTGTTGCAGAGTTCGGATTTTAAATTTTGTTGAACCGTTTTCACAATTTGCAACTTTCTTTTTCAGGATAGGGACAAGAAATGTTAGAATGTTCATCTTTCTGAGAAATACCAAACTAAAAGACTAGATTAATCTATCAGTTTGATATTTTTAATTTTGTCTGCTGCCTCGTGACGATGTTTCATCACTTCTGCCTCTTTCTGTGCTTCTATCACAGAATAAAAAGTGAGGTCAAGGCTTTGTTTTTTTATTTGATGATTACAGTTTTTTATGGCGCTGCTTAGTAAATTCTGTTTTGTGTTTTTTGTATGACTGGATTTTTTTTAGATCATTTTTATCAAAGCAGAAAACTGGGACATACAGAGCAGACAGAAAAAAATACTGTTTTTCAGGCATTTGAGTAAAAATTGAAAGAGTGGCCTTGAGATTTGGAATGTTTTCTCTGATTGCTCTTTCAAAGCCATACATTATACCAGGAATAATTAATACTTTACTCATCAAACACTTTCAGAACAGTATTTATGGAGGTAAATGATATATCTATATATCTGAACTATTCAACAGTCCTTGGTTATTTTTACTGATTTTTGCTGAATAGAAGCATTTGTTGATCTAACACCTGTATATTTGTTAGAGAGTTGGTTGGTCTGTTGGACATATTGTGTATTTATATGAATTATTACAAGATGTTTTTTTCTTCTGCTGCTGCCTTTCATTTTATTTCATTTGTATGTTTTGTTTTGTGTGTATTTGTTTTGTTTTTTTAAATGAAATGAATTAATAAAATAAATAAATAAAAAATAAAAAAAATATACTGTGTATATATTTGGTGGTGATTTCCAGATAGGCACTAATGCACCCATATACTATCAGAGAGGCAGACTTTTGTGTTGAGTGTTGATAACAGGCTCAGTGATCCATCTCCTCTTTAGTATAAAAGACATACAGATGTTTCTCCAGACTCTTGATGTAATTTTATATTATAAACTGTAGTCAATGAGATTTTTATAGTCTTCCCAGTTAGATGTTGAGGAGCAATATTTTGAAATTCTTCACATATCTTAAATGCAATACTTTGCAGGCTTCTGAACCTCGGCCCATCTTGAACTCTGAGAGATTTGTCATCTTTAAAGTGCCTGTGATATATCCTTCAAATACAAACCAAAGAAAACATTTTTATTTTTAAGAAACTTGACATAATACACACAATTTTACCCATTTTCCCACATAACTGGCAGATTTTCTTTTTGAATTTGGCTCAGCCAAAGTGAAACAGGAAGTGACAGGGGAACTCATTAATAAAATGAACTCTTTGGTTTTTGTTTATTGAAACAATATTATTTAACTCTTCATCTCTCTGATAGACTCAAAATAACCTAAAGAAACATCAGATTCATCTCTACAGTCTGTTAGTTATTAAAGTAATGCTCTGTTTACATGCAGACGTTCCCCTTTGACATCACTTCCTGTTACTTCATATGCAAATTTCTCAACAGCTGTTCATTTCAGCT
Organism: Cynodonichthys magdalenae; assembly: GCA_031762555.1. NCBI lineage: Eukaryota > Metazoa > Chordata > Actinopteri > Cyprinodontiformes > Rivulidae > Cynodonichthys > Cynodonichthys magdalenae. The sequence goes on along the minus strand of JARVJO010054812.1, from coordinate 12,053 downwards.
GTGATTTTTTTTTGCAGTATGTTACTAATGTTTTTTTAATGCTTTAATATTTATTCCATAACATTAATGTCACAGCACTTTAAAATGCTTTAGTCAGACCCATTCCTCTTACTGACTTGTCGTCAGTTAGACTAATTTGTTGCAAAATTATTTTGTAACTCTTTCATGGGTTCAAGTTTATGATTTTAAATTATCCCTAACAGAGCAACACATGAAACAAGAACTAATCTTTAGTTTCAATCTAAAAGTTGCAAACTGCCTGCAAGGCTGCAGGGTTTGTGTGACTGAACTTTGTTTTTCTGAAAACGCTGTTCTGTAGGTTCTTTAAACTCCCCGAACACAAACATAAAGCAGCATTGGAGCTATAAAATGTTATGAACAAACAGAGCTTTAAATAGTTACACAAAATGAGCACCTTGTATGGATCTCTGGGGCAAATAATATGTTAGCAAGAATCTTTTTATAAACAAAAGTAAAACTAAAAAAAAAATCTGAGGTTAGAGAAATATTTTCCCTTTGCCCTTAGTGTTCCTTGTCAATTTAACCCCTCTTCTTGTGTATAAAAATAAATTCTAGAGGCCTGGAGATAATTATTTTATAACATTTGACAAAAAATGCAAATGTGAATAAAAACATACAGGGTTATAGTTTTCCTGCACAGAATGAAGATCTGTCAGTGACGAGTCTGCCTCACAACAAACACTTTCTGACCCAGTTATGGAGAGTTTTTCATAAAACACTTAAAATGAAGAGATTGGGAAGGTATTTCTAGGCTCATGATTGCGTTATTCCTGACTTTCAAAAGGAAAACTGATTTTTGGAGAAACCACCCAGGGAATGTTTCCATCAACACAGAGCCATCAACGCTCCCTTTTTTCATTTATTGTTGATGCTTTCTGTTAATTTCTGGCAGATTTTCTCATCAGAACAGGACACTTTTCATTCCACATCAGATTAAAGCCACAAATCTTTAACAGATAAAATCTAATTACTCCGCAAGTTTCCAGAAGAAGAGACTTCTCTATCAGGATATAAGATGAATCATTTTCGGAATAATAAAATGTAGAAGATGAATCACATGTATCAACAAAACGTGATTCCTCCAGGAGCCGTTTCAAGCTCAAATAAATGATTTTAGTAGAAAAAGCCCAGGAGGAAAATGGCTTAATGTAGCATGAAGAGCTGAAAATGGGGCACATCGATTCCTCGGCTTCTGACTGGAATCTGACAACCCTCTTCCCGACCAGCTTAAAGGGTCAGGATGAATTCTTCTGCTCCACAAGTTCTGGCTTTTTACCATTACTGAGCAAAGACATTACGCTTTTAGTGACAGAGGAAAACTTTAATTATCTGTGAGAAGTAGAATCATTAAGGCTTCTAAAAGACAACATTAAGAAAGATCTTCTCATCATAAGAATTTATGGGCTTCAATTTAATAATGTTAGAAGTGCAGCCATCAGCTTTGAGTGACCTGCAGTGATTTAATAGTTTGTCATAATTGTGTTTTACAACCTGCTTCTGCTTCATGATAATCATAAAAAGACCCACATTTAGTCCCTTCTAGAAAAATGTATTTTCTGCATAGAGATGTCGACATATTGTTCTCAGCAACTGCCATTTTTTTCTTTCACAACACTGTGACCGGATTGCGCAATACTGCACTCCTGTTTTATTATTTTAACAAACTCTGAGAAACACTGCTGACATCAAATTCAACATCAAAATTTCTTCCAGTGATCCCTTAAATAGACAAGCTGACATTATTTTATCTGCCTTTATTCCATTCCAAAAGTATTTTTTCCTTTACAGTGAAATTGATGTAGACACTCATCTTCGCGTGACACGTGACTTTTTAAGTTAGTTTATACCTTTGCTGCTTCTGTTACTGGAATTTATTCTTGCTTTTAATGATACGAGATGTTTCTGATTTAAAAAAAAGCAGAAGGTGGATCATTTCTAAAAAATTTCATGGGAATATCTTGAACATTAAGGAAGTTATGAGTAAAAACAGAAAACAAAAACTTAACAAAATATTCACAAAATTGGTTCAGAAAATTAATAATTTCCTTAAAACTCAAGATAATCACATGATTTTAGAGGGGCTAGCGACTAGCATAGATAAACTGGCATTAGCATTGGAGAGGCTAGCGACTAGCCTGGATAGGCTGACATTAGCATTGGAGAGGCTAGTGATTAGCATAGATAAACTGGCATTAGCATTAAACAGGCTAGCGACTAGCATGGATAAGCTGGTGTTAGCATTGAATATTTTTGAATAGAAAAGAAAATATTCTGTGATGAAGTGATTCAACACAAACTGCTGGCTTCTTCTTTAGATTGTTTTTTTTTTTTTTCATGTACAGAGCCCTGAGACAACGTATGTTGTGACTTGACGCTATATAAATAAACTGAATTGAATTTAATTTAATTCTCTATAAACTAAACTTTCTCTAAAAAGCCCCAAATTGATAGTTCTGGCTTTTCTTATAATTTGGCTAAAGAAAAAAAGCATGCTGCGGTCGACCAATAGACAAGCAACGCAGCTGCTAATTCAGGCGGTAACTAAAGCTGTCTGCTTCACAGTAATATGTTTTATGTTTAATATTTATGCTTGATGTCAAGTTGAACTGTAAATTCAGAGAACAAGCTGTAAATGATTTAGAAATGTATAAAATTCAACTATTCTTTCGAGAAATGCTGATCTTTTAATTATTCTAAAGAATTAACTGATGTCAAAGTTATTATGAGGTAGAGAGAACCCAGAAAGATGGTTGACAGAGAGAGAAGTGTCCCCAGGCTCCCGGAGCTGGAGGCTGTTGGCATGGAGTCCTTGAGACGGAGCGCAACAAAACACAATCAGCTCAGACGTGACGGCAGAAGCAACTCACAAACTAAGTGCTACATTTGGAAAATCCCTCGAGCGCAGCTCAGCCTCTTGATTAGGCAACCTGCAAGACACCAGCGTGCCCCTGGGAGCCTGCACCTGCGGTTGACGAGCAATAACAATATCACTGCGAGTGAAATGGAAAGTTACTGCAATCCGTCCTGATATTTAGTTACACAGGACATATTTACAGTATGTTGTCAGTCTACTCCAAATATGGACACTTCCTGTTGGCAAGGTTACACTCAGACAAAGCAGGATAATTTAAAAAGATTCAGGGTTGAACAAACTCAGACAAACATCATTAAAATAAAACTACTTTTCTTCAAGCGGTATGAGGTCACACAAAGGACACAATAAATTTTGACAAGTTAGATGCTCAGGATTTAAAAGCTCATTGTAAATTTAAAGATTCCAGGAATTATCTTAGATGATTTCCTTGCAGTTGATCACCCTTTTTACCAGGTAAACCTTCCTGCTTCGAGGAAATCTGGCAGCTAATCTGCCTGCTGCTGAATGAAAAAGTTTTTGCTTCCTGGTGACGCTTCAGTGAAAATCCTCCTTTTTATGATCATATTTATCCCCTCCTCCAGGTTTTAATCACACGTTGCTCACATCTGTGCTAACCGATGAACTCGACGGTGACAGAAGGAGGAAAAGAGAGCCGAACTCGCTGCTGAATATTTCCTCTGACGTGCTGAAGTTAGTGCCAAGAGACTCTAGAAAGCAATCAGTTTGCACACCTCTGCAAAAAGAGCAACATATTCTGAATACATTACACCCACCTGAAGGTGGGTTGTCCAGGAATTGCACTTTTGCAGATTGCATTATAAACGAGGAAGCATTCTTAGTCATCCTCGAATGAGAGATAGCAGCTTCAGTCAGCTCTACATTTATCTCACAGACAGAAATATCTCATCAACAATGAGACAAAATCATCAGGGAAGGATAAGTCTTCAAAATCTGACGTCCCAAAAAACGATCAATATGTTTATTTGAAATACTCATAAATTTACAACAAATGTCCATCCATCCATTATCCATACTCGCTTCTTCCTTTCAGGGTCACGGGGGGTCTCTGGTGCCCATACCCAGCTGTCACTGTGCGAGGGGTGGGGTACACCCTGGACAGATCACAAGAAGGACCAAATATGCAAGTTTTAAACTTTATATAAAGATAATCTGAAACAGTGATCATATAATTCATCTGAACGACACAACATACATATGGAGGACTGAAACTGACATAATTAGAAATAAAAACAGAAATATATAAATGGACCAATAAAAAAGATAAATACACTTAAAAAAAAAACAAAAAGGAAAACACTAACCTCTGCCTTTCTTTTACACTAAACTTTAAACTTTAATCTAAACTGAGGCAGCAGCAGCACAGTAGATCTGCAGATGGATCCTGCTCCTTCCTGTCTGTTGACCAATAGGAGAGGAGCTGACCCAAGAAGCTCCGCCCACCTTATTTAATGAGGCAGAAATGCATAAAGTAAAATAAATAACAGGAGAGAGAGAGATGTAAAAGCAACACATAAACATAAAAAATAATTACAAGTAAAAGCAATATATATATATTAAAAACAGTAAAATGTAAATGATGTTTTAAAATATATAATTTGTTAGAACTAAGCTGGAAGAATAAATATGAAGGTCAAGTTCTTATAATTTAATTGACATAACTGACAACTGACATAATTAGAAATAAAAGCAGGAATATATAAATAGACCAATAAATAAAAAAATACCCTTAAAATGCACCATTTATATATTCCTGCTTTTATTTCTAATTATGTCAGTTTTGTTCCTGCATAAAAATGTGTCAGATTCTTAATGCACAGTTTTATGAACTGTCAAGTAACTTTTTTTCTTCCCTTTCAGTTGCATTTAAAATATAATTAAAGAAAACAAAAGTACATTTATTGTGTCTTAATGAGTTGACAGAGAATACAGCAGCCTGAGGAAAAAATATAGCCTAATTTGATTTAGACTATATTATCTTTCAGGTGTCTGCAAATAAAGCAACAAAGTGGAAGCAAACACTTCCTGTCACATCTCACAACACTGCACTGTGAATGCTAAAACACAAACTTATGAGGAAAATACAAACAGAAAGCTGACAGGAACAGAACAAAACCCTTAACAAGCAGACATGATAACTAAAATACAAAACAATAAACACAAAAACCCATCAAAAAACCCAGATCCTGACGAATCTGACATTTAAAAACTTTTATTTGGCAACATATGCAGTAAAAAGAACAAAAAAAATGCAGCAACAAAAAGTTTAGAGAGATAAACCAGGAAGGAAAGAAGTAGTAATTCACATCCCATACTGAGATTTAGAGCAGAAACTGGACCAGGAGACATTGATAAAATGTCAAAAAATAAAAAAACATACTGCAGATCTCAACTCCATTCCAAAAGCAGAGATACAGAAAATGAGCTCCATGAGATATATATATATATATATATATATATATTTTTTTTTTTTTTTTTGTTGCTGACTGATTGTGTGATATTTCAGTTTCCAACACAGAAAAAATTGATTTTAGATCTGACAGCAGTTCCTGGTTTTGTTCCGTCAATAATCTGACCTTTGAGTTTACACCAGCAGCAAGAGTTTCAGAGCAAACCCAACACATATTCAGCATGTTGATGAGATATTTATTGAAGCTCATGAATGTTCCTATTAGAAAACATTTCCATGTCAGCTTGGTTGTCTGAATGCAACACATTGGCCTTATGAAGTAGCATCTGAGTTATGCAACATGAAAACGACTACATTCAGCAGATTTCTGTTGCTATACACAAAACAAATGAATAAAACTGGAGCTTCTTATTGCTTCATTGTTTTGAAGCAGAAAAGTTCAAACTGGTTTAACTTTAGAAGTCAGAGCTCAGGTGCCAGCCAATTAAACCCACAGACTGATTATGTGTCTCACATCCCGGCTAATTTTCTAAAAGTCAGGCCCTCTCAGCTCAATCACAAAGGCTCGTGCTGCGTCTCAAGGACAATGACTGCAATATGTCAGAAGAATTACACCTGCAGAACAAAACACCATAAAGCAGCATGAAGGATTTTTATTTAACGTCTGGAACTGAGGTTTATTCTTGAACACAAGCTGGTCGTCCTCACAGCCGGTTAGCTGTTTTTGCTGCGATGCTTCGACACACACACCTCTTACTTTATAACTCACATTTCCTATTCTAATGTTAATGACAGCGCTGTACTTGGCTTCAACAGGGATTTATAATCAGAGTGTGATCATGACTCAGGGCTGTTCAGTAAAGATGGAGCAGGAAGCTCAAACTCCAGAGCAAGAAAGTAACAGTGCAGCTGTGGAGGGAGGAAAAGTTGCTCTGTTTTAAAAGAAGCATTAAATGGCAGCACAGTTGAGTTTTTCAACATTTAGTTTTTTTGGCCAACCAGTGTTTCCAACTTAGTGACTTTGTCGCTAGAACTAATGGCTTTTTAGACCCCTCTAGACACTTTTTTCAAAAAAGCGACTAGTGACAAATTTAGCAACTTTTCCCGGTGTTTTGGGGGACTTTTGGGGGCTTTGGCAACAGCACTTTTGAGTGGTGCAGTGAGCCCCTCCCTCTTCCTAAAGCCGACGGTCCACTGAAGCCCCGCCCGCAAAGCCGCAAGCCTCTCCGATGCTAATGCCAGCTTACCTATGCTAGTTGCTAGCCTCTGTAATGCTAACGCAAAGGAATAGTCTCCTTCTCATTTGCCAGCTCCAGCCTCTCAGTTAGCGGTGCCGGCCTATCATTAATCAGATCAATAGCTGGTTTAGGAATAGATATAGCCTCCTGCTACAAGGATGTAGCAACCACTGGTTGCGCAATAGTCTTAATTTTGGCCCTCATACTGCACCGTAGGTTTTAAAATGAGCCTGCAGAAATAGGTAAAATATATTTAATTCTCACATTTTGTAGTGAAAGTTTTATATTTTGAAAAGTTGTCTTGCATGATAAAGTGACAGAATTGCACAACTTATTTCCTCCTCAAAAGAACATTTTTCCTCATGTTGACGTTTTTCTGCACTGTTGAAATAACATCATCCTGCTGGACTGACACAATTATATTTGTTAATTACTTTTTGCAAGAAACAAATCTTTCAGGGGAAAAATGCTGCAAATTAGCATTTTTTTAATTATTATTTTTGCTTCAAAAACTGTTCTTATTCTAGAAAGCTGCAGTGATTTATTCACATATTCACATTCATCCCTGTCAAATAAACCTGAATGAATGCATGAAAGAGTGAAGACTAACAATAAAGTCAAACTTTGGTTTGTTTGCTTGTTGTCTACTTGACTTGATTTAGTTTCATTTCATACTTTTTCAACTTTCACAATTTCTTTCAGGAAAAACGTTGAACACAAGAAACATGCAGAAAGACCTTCAACTAACAAAAACTGTAAGGTTTAAGGATGCTTCAATCAAATAAAGACGAAGAAAATAAAAACACAAAAAGCAAGCCGATGCTGACAAAAAGTCAAGGTGTGAACGTTGAAAATAAAAAATTGAAAAAAATTAAAAAAGGTGAAAGAAAAACAGTTCATTTAGATTCAGCGGTTATTTTTAATCAGCTTGAGTTCAAAACATCAAAGTTTTAATAAAAAATATTGAGAATTTAGTTTTTTTTCGTCACATTTCCCTCTTAAATGATGAGAAGATATAATTCCCAGCCAGCTTTTGTTTGCTCACAGAGCTGTGCTCCATTTAACTGAAGTCAAACTCTGTCAGGAAAACCATCAGGTAGATCTGCACCAGGTAGAAAAACTCCATTAATCTTCCTGCTAACATTCTGCACACGAGCTGAAAGCTTGCAGAAAGACTCGTGTTGCTCAGCCATCTGTTTGAAGAACTGATTTTATCCTTGGGGGGGGGGGGTCATTTGTTAACAAGACAATTTACACACATATTTTCAGACTGTAATTATTTAAAGAGCACCATACGTAATCTTAAAGAGTGTGATAATCGTACTTTTGTTCCTATTTTGTCATCTGAAGATAAAACAACACCTAAATTCATCTTTTAATAAAATGCTGTTGGATATTTTGTGGTTTAACTGAATTTTAGATTTAGATGTTTTATATTTTGTGACCATTTACTTAAGAGAATCAACAAGTTTCTGTTTAAAATGTGCCTCGCTCCAGCAGTAAACATTGAATATTTACATTTCCAATGCTGATGTAAGAGGGACCAAACCCAGGGGGTGTGACCAGGTTTCCTATAAATACTGAGGACTCGTGATCGGCGGTCATTTTGTTTAAACTCTGAAGCCACACACAGGCTCAGAGGGAAATGGAGGCTGCGTCTCAGATAATCAGATGCAGCCGATGTTTTCAGGGTTTTGTTGACATGAGTAGGCGCCTACGATTTGGGACAGCCTACGGCGCGAGGCAGTGAAATAAAAGATCAAATGAAATAAACAGTTATTGCTTTTCAGTGTATTATTCAGGCTTCAAATCTGAACAGTTCTTCATGCTGTGTTCTTAAGTTACTGGATGCATTTTAATAACAGTAATCAGTGATTGTACCTCTAATTTAATTTGTCAGGGAGATAATAATTAATTATTGAGCTGCCAGAGCAAACTGACTCAGTCTATTTTACAGATTTGTAGATAAAATATGTGACCAGTCATATTGAAATGTTAAATTTGGTCAAAATGACCTATAATCATTATCAGATTCCTGGCTTTAAAAGCTACATTTAGATACTTGGATCATTGGGATTTCATAAGTGGTCATAATTTGTCTTTTTGGTTGTGTTGAAACATTAATATTTGGTTTGAATCCTAATTTTCTGTCATTTTAATGAAAATTTTTTGATATCATAAAGAGGAAACCTCATATAGTTTTTGAATATTGAAGTTTCCCAGCTGGAAAAATTCTAAATTTGAAAGTTTTTTTCCTCAAAATCATTTATTTTTTTGTTGCTACTGTTCAAAAAAATGCTTCAATTTTTTTTAATAGAATTATATTTCAGACACTTCATTCAAATGATCCATTTGATTTGTTATTTTTTGATAAAATGCCTTTTTTGCACAAGTTTTAAACAAAACACTATGTGCCTGTTTCTCCACATCCCTCTATTAGATCTAATCCTTATTTCGACATGACGAGTCTCATTTATCTCAACTTTGTTTAAAGAATTCTAGACCTTTATTTGTAAAATGAAAAAATGAACATACAGAGCTCGAGCAACAACAGAAGTTAAAAATAAAAAAATGCTTCTTCTGGGGATGTCAGGATGTGTTTGTGTAAAAACTGACCATTTGTTCTTGTTGAATTTGGCAGAATTCTCCTCTCCAGGCCACATTATAATTACAACAACTGTTTTCTAAGTGACAGTGAAGTGTGTTGACATAATCACAGGGTTTCCTCCGCTGCAGACTCTGCAGGCCAGATGCTGTAAGGACTTCACTGTGACCAGGATCAATGGGAGGAAGGTGATGAAGGTAAGTGTGTCTTTTTTTTTATTCTTTAATTTGTTAGCCAAACAACTTGTCTGAGTGACATTTTCTTTTCCTTTCTTTCTTGACAATAAATGAACAGTTTCTGAAGCAGTTCCAGAATTAGGTTGCTTCCTACCTGTTTGACAAATTGGAGCGGCTCGTATGGATTTGATCTCCTCTCTCTACTTTCTGTTCCCACTTCTCCCGGAGCCTCGAACACCTCCAGCTTTTTTCTAAATTCAGCAGTCGTGGGATTTTAAGTGATGCTTAAAAGCAGTGAACGTAGCTCCACAGCGGTGAGCAGATGCTGCAGTTTTCAGCTGAAAACCATATTGATCATTTTCAGAGCTGTACCGGTTCTGGCTCTGCTCTAGCTGAACGTCTCTCAGCTGACTCTTACAGTTTGCAGCTCTGCCACTTAAAGGCACTGTGTTTGTTCGTTCTCATAAAATTGTTTTAGACGAGTGCAAAGTGTCATTTAGTGTTGGCATTCTGACATCACCCGCAGAAATATTAAACACTATATGTAAACAAACATCTTTTCACTGTTAAGCTGTGTTATTTATTGGTCTATTTATATATTTCTGTTTTGATTTTTAATTATGTCAGTTTCAGTCCTCCATATTTAAATGACTTTTGTCTCATTCTATTACGCCTATATTCTGCTAATAATAAAACTTTATTCACGTTATGACTTTAATCTTGCAATTAAAAAAAAAACTCAATGTACCACAGAATCATGAAGCTGATTTTTCCAACAACTATTAGTAGAAAATCTTACGTTGGCTGATCATTAAGTGTTTCACAGACTGTTGTTCTGATTGACACCAACTTAAACTAAATGTAAGTGATGGAGCTAAAACTGGAGGCAAGCATCAGACTTTGTGCAACCATGAGCTAAAACTGAAACACTGAGTATATTAATATCTTGCTTTTTTAATAAATCAACAATAACCTGTCAAAAGATGAGCTTCATTACCAGGAAATCAATCAAACTTTCAAAGTTTCTAACATGTTGAATTCATTTGGTCTTTTTTCAGATCACAACTTGAACCGTTTAAGATCTCAGATTTCTGAGGAGGAATGTTTGCTCCTCAGTTTGTGTCGGTTTCTTCAGTCAGGCTGAGGTCTGGATGTTGACTGGACCGTTGCAGCACCATGACTGTTTTCCTCTCAGCCAGTCTGTTGCAGATTTGCTGACATGTTTGGGTGATTCATGAGTCCCTGTCAGACAGATGGCCTTCACTAAGTTTCAAATTTCTTTTAGAGAGATGCTTGTGTATAAATTGTATGGAAGCAGAATAATAAACTGTTTCTGCATTCAGATTGATAATAGAACCAGATATTAAGTCATGTTGCTGAACATCTCAGATTGTGTTGCACTTAATATAAAAGACTTTCTACTGGAACAAATTGTGTTTGAAAAGTAATCATGGAATCTAAAAAAGGAGCTTTTTTCTGACAACACAATCTGCATGTAATCATTTACAGAGCATGAGTGTGGAATGATCAGTTTTCTGTCTCTGGCTTGTTTATTTAGAAAATGTGAAAAAAAAATTGTTGATTTGCTTCTGTCCAGGAAAAATTATTGTTTTTATTTCTGTTATCCTGAACATCCATTTTGAACAGTAACATATTTTTAGAGAAAACACAAAATGTGACTTTTTCTTCTTTTCCCTCAGAAAACATGTCTCATAATCCTGTGGATATGAACGTGTTGTACTTATAGTTGGTACCCAAACAGACATCCCTCAACATGTTTCAGAATAATTAAACAGTTCATCTGTACAGGTGTCAGCTGAGTTTTACAACAGATCCAAGTATTTCTGTCCGTTTCAGACGCCTGCAGCGTTTCTGCTCGTGTAAACCTCAGACAGCCGGTGTTTGAGCAGATCTTAGGAGGCTGTGGACAGAAGCGATGTCAGAAAGAGGGCAACAACTATTCGATACATTTGACTGAGCAGCTTGTTTGTTCCCTGCAGCTTGTCTCTAATCCTCTGGCTCTTTTGTTGTGTGTTTACAGAGGAGAGGACACCTAACTGACACATCCAGGGCTGTCAGAACATTTCATCTTAAAGTCACAGTTAACTTCTTTTGCACCGAGGTTCTGTGGAAAGATCAACAGTTACTATCTTACCTGTTGTAGATAGCTTTGTGAATGACCTGTTTGGAGAGATTAATGAGCTGACAGTTAATCTGAGTGGGGCAGAGATGCTTTAAAACAACTACTTAACGTAAATAGTATTTTCTAAAAAATTTTACTAATATTATTCAGAGGGTGGGTAGAGTACCCAAAAAGTTGTACTCATAGAATAGCACGATTTCAACATATTTTTACTCAAGTAAAAGTAAAAATTAGCCAGCCATGAAATGACTCAATTAAGAGTAAAACAGTATTTTGTAACGAGACTACTTGAGTACTGAGTAACTGATCATAAAATCTGGTTTAATATTTTAAAAGGATGTCATCAGACTGACAAAAAATAGAAAGTTATGTTCAAACTCTGGGGTTTTAAAGATTTAAATGCAGAAAAAAATAACAAATTCCAGCTGAAGAAACGTTTTCCCAAGTCAAAATTTTCTTTATTGTGAAACTTACTAAACTAATATTTGAATTGAATATGCCTTTATTTGTCATTCAATGAAGAATGAAATTTCAGTTAAGAACACCCATTCAAGAAAACATACATGA
>JARVJO010054793.1:0-19865 GCA_031762555.1 Cynodonichthys magdalenae | reverse complement strand
TAAGTGTAAAGCGCTTTGGGGTCTGGAAGGACTTGATAAAGCGCTATATAAGTTCAGTCCATTTACCATTTACCATAAGTCGGCATAAGTTGTCTAAAACGTTATAGTGCGACAGGGCCTTTAGATGACTTGGATGAAAACATTTATAAAACTGTCAACAGGGTGATTGAAGGCCCTTTCTCAGGTCAACTGACTTACTCAGGACTAATACAGAGAATACTTGGTAACTTATTAGTTCACTATTTCTGTGCTTTTTCACTCAAATCACCAGTAATTCAAAACATGTCATTTTGTTTTTCTTGATTCATCTTTTGTTCTTGAAAACTTTGTTTTTGTTACTGAGTTTACAGATACTTTACACATTTTCACAAACCATGTTTTTTGCAGATTCAGGTGTCACATCTAGTGTTAATTTTCTTTCAGTTTTTCCATTTATAAATTTGCTCAGCAGCTGCAAAACTCCCATTTTTAATTCTTCTTACTCTTTTTTTTCAGCGGTTTCCTCCTCAGGTGTCACCACATGGAGTCATCCCCCTCCTCACTCTGTCCTCAAACTACTTTCATGTCCTTTCTGACTGCTATATAGCTCAGTCTCTAATGTCCCTCTACCAATATACCCACTGTCCCTCCTCTGGACATGTCCAAACCATCTCAGTTTCTCAAGCTTGATCTCCCAGTTGTTCAATCTGTGCTTTACCTCTCATGATCTCATTCCTTATCGTATCTATCTTTGTCATTCCCAGGGAGAACCTCAACATCTTCAAAAGCATATCTATCCTGTACAACAAAGAATAATTTCTTGTATTGAAATGTAAAATTTAAATTAATAAAACAAAACTGGAGAAGAAGACACAAGGATCACCTTTCCACAGTTTATTTCTTTTTAAAATAATTCATACAAATGCATACAGTCACAAACATATCTTTTTCAGGTTGGTGTTATTTGACCAAAAATAATGATATTTACTTTAGAATATAAATTATGTATACTGTATATTGCTACGCCTACTACTTACCATAAAAGGGACTAAGGTAGGCAACAGTGGACTGTGTGTTACTACCAGGGATGGAATTTCAAGGAGCACCTAAACTCCTGAAAAGCATGGCTGTTCTTTTTATTGTGGCACCGATGGGTTTGAAGGAGGAATGTTTAGAATTTATTTTTAGGAAAAACTGGCAAAGAGGTTCTCCCCCACAAAAAGACAGGCATCTGGTCAAGAAAGATAAAGATCAAAGTTGGAAGTTGTAGTCTCAGGACTTTTTGGGATGTTTTATCCTGACAGTACAATTCTCCTCTGTAGGACTCACTCAAGACGTTTGGACAAAGAAAACCCAACTCTGCCTATAAAATGCTCAGCAATGGCTAGAGAAATGTCCATCCCTGATTGCTACGCTTACTACCTCACCATAAAGAAGACCAGGTAGGCAACAGTAAACTGTTTTTTATACTACTCAGCTGCTGGTAGGAGGGGATCCAGAAAATATTGGTCTAATAACAGCAGAACTGGAATCATTACTTAAAAAAAATAAGGTTGTGAAGTTGCACCAGTAATATGCTAACATCACCGTTTATAGCTTAAAGTGAAACTTAATTTTCTAGTTTAGGTTACAACTTAAGTTTGGACCATTCCAATCTTTTACAGAATGTTACAATATGAAGTTAAAATACGAGTCTTTTTAATTGCGCTGCATGGAAAGTACTTGCTAGAACCCCTTCTCCCAGTGCTGCTTTTTTGTTTTAGACACAGATACAACCAAGTCACATTGACACAGGCAGGCAGAACACCATATGTACACATAGACACAGAGGCCACAGAAGGTGGTTAAATGGTATACTTAGGGAAGATCCAGGTTGAAATGTTAAAGGGATACCTGTCTGAAGGAACTGACATGCTTCTGTGCTTCACATCGGCTTCTTTGTGCTGAAATATTGTTTTTGTATGTGAAATACCATAGTCTTAGGTTGTATTTTTCATCTTTTACAAAGTTGATCAAACTCGTAAGCTTTGTAGTCTTTTAATTAAGCTTTCTAGGAATGGTTAAGTAAATCTGTTGTGTAATTGGACATATACCTATGGCTCTAAAGGCAGCATCATTAAATTACTGAATAAGCATCATGTGGAAACAATAGTTTTGAACTGTCAGTTCTTCCTGATCTGGACAACTAGTGTGTGACACAAGAAGCCTCAAATCAGTGAAAAACAGATGAAATCTTCTATAAAAGATGTTCTGTCTAACTGTAGGATTTTACAGACTTTCAGCATACCACTGTGCCAATTTATGAAGTAAAACTAAGACAAAAACTCAACATGACTACAAGCGTACCAGTTTCCCACTTCTCTACAGCCAGCCCTCCCACTACTCCTCTAACTTGGGCCGAACATTTACACAAGTCCCAAGAGCAAAATGACATGCTCTCTAAATAAAACCAACAAGCGCAACATTAGATCAACTTTATCTCTTTGTTAAAGTTTGTTTTTCTAATGTAGCAAGACACAAAAAGGCAAGCGGGTAGAAAAACAAAAGCACTAAGTGGCATAAAAAAAATGTATAAAACAAAATGTAAAAAAAAAAAAACTGCGGAAACGTAATTTCCTGAGGTGGTGTGCAAAAAGCTGCCTCTTTTTAGGGGGCTTTGCTAATTTGGGGACACAAAACAGAAAAATGTTGATATTGTATTCTCAAACCAGTTTGGTAACATGGGGAGATCACTTTTTAAAGACTGCAATACAAAAAAATCTGGATCTTCTTGCTGTAAGTCTAAAACCAGTTTACAGACAGGTTACATTCATTTCATAACCTATTACTTTGCACATCAAACTAAAGAAAAGACATTGACAAAAAGGAGAAAGACATGAAACCCACCTCCTCTAACTTTGGACACACTACAGTCTACAGTGATTTTTGATTTTGATTTTTTTTTCCTTAAATCAACAGATATAAGCTATATATTTATATATTTTACTTCTGGTTGAGAATGTGAAGATCTGTTTGTGATCAGAACATCAAATTCTTGTCGGGGTTAATGACATCTGTCTTGTTCTTTGATTACAACATCTAACAGTTATCTATTCCTCTTAAGTCACTTTTATTCCCCCCTTCTTCTTTGGAGTGCGATGTGTCTGTTCGAAAGCAATTGCCAGAGAGTCTAGAGTTCAATTTGAACCTGTCTGGTAACAATTTATCATTTGGGAACTTATCACTTTTGACACCCGTTGCTGTGTTGACCTCCTCCAGCTGCTCATCAACACGGGCAAGTGTGTGTGTTTGTGTGCAAAGAGGCTACAGTTGATCGTTGGGATGCTGCTCTCTGTCACCCTCTGGTGGTTTCACTGTGTTTTGTCCTGGAGACGGTGCATGAGGAAGGTGTGTGACAGCAGGCGGGAGGGTGTGTGCGATCGGCACGGCGCTTGGCACGATGCCTTCAACGGGTGGAGGGAGACCACCAGCTGGCAAGCTCACTACTCCTGGGGGATACCTGAAGAGGGGGGGGGAGAGATGTAAAAAGTAAAAAATAAAACCTAAACAATGAAGAGCTAAGCTTTCCATACTGGAACAAAACTAACTCTACTGTCACCATATTCCAAAATTAAAGCCTGTCTTAAGCTCAATGAGGCATTGTCAGTCAGAGATGTGGTCAAATAAAAAAAAAAAAAAAAGAATAAGGCACAATTACAGCTAATGATAGAAATATTTAATCATCTGCAAATTGAAGATGACATTAAAATAAACTAAATATGCTGAGGCAGTGAAACCAAAATAAACATCAGTGTTTTAATAAGGAAAATAAAAAACTACCATGGTTGTGCTTTTGTTAACTAAAATAAAAAGCTGATAAGATATTAGTTGATATAAACTCTGACAAGGAATTCTAAAGCCTGTAGACAACTTGAAGATGTTTCATCAAATATTTAGTTCTGCCCTAAAATTCAATGCTGGCTTTAAAAAGCACTGCTGCAAAATATCTGAACTTGCAAATTGTTTCGGTAAATCTTGCAGCACATCTACCTTTTGTGGAATAATATGTTCCATAAACTTTGCAATCAAAGCGTGTCTAGAACAGACATCATCTCTCGTTTAGTAGAACAGATTCACTGTCTTTGAAGTGTGTGCAGCGTTATTCAGGAAGTTTATGATCTCTTTGCGTGAAAGTGCTCCTTCACATCAATCTACGTACTACACTGTTGGGTTAGCTAGCAAAGGTCTCTGAGGCAACAGAGTAATGACCTCATCCCCTTCCTCACCTGACTTAAATCCTCTGACAACTCGTGGGCTCGTCTCTAATGTGAGATTTACTGTGAAGGAAGACAAGACACCTCAGCAGAAATTGATACTGAACACATAAAGAAACTGACAGACTCCATGGATGGAAGGCTCCTAGTGGTGGGTAAAAATGAAGGAGGGAAAATAATAAAATATCTTTATAAAAGCAGCAAACTGTATTTTTCACAGTACATACGAGGGAGGGGTGACCGGGCTGACGTTAGAAGCTGTGGACTTGGATTGTAATGTTGATTTCTGTGTAAATCCCTGCCTAAAACAGTCCTCAAAAATTAGTTTTTTGTGTTGGACATGTCTTTTTGTGTGAATGTTCAACTTAATTCCTAATGCTAAGCACATAAACTACATATACTAGTAGTACAGCTTAATCCATCCTAATATGTTTGTTTGTGAGCTCTAAGATGCTGTGAATGCAACAGAGCAGATACAAGCTCTGATATATTAGATCTTAAAAAGAAACATAATTCATGTCTTGTAAATCTACAACCCTGAAATCTTTACTAAGACGATTTGTAAAGTCTTCTTTTTTAGAATAGAAAAGTACAATCCTAATGTCACTCGTTTCAGTGACGTTTGTTACCGATAGGCGCCGTTCAGCTCAGGGTGGACTGCAGCTGGGTCAGCTCCTGCCCAGTGGTTGTTTGGGGTGAGGAACTCTTTATTCACACAGTTCTTCAGACTGTCAGGGATACGACCTGAAAACGGACAAAAAAAATGCAGCAAAAAGAACAACACAGACAAAAAAATAAATAAATCAAAGAAGAGAAATGTGAATTAACTAATTATATCCAATGAGATATAGAGGAAAACCAGTCAGTGGACAAGAACTATTTATGTTTCACTGCCAGACGAACACCTAAAAATATCATGATTTCAGTCAGCCTCTGTGTGTTTTCATGTGTGTTTCCACTAACCTGTCACAGCCCTTCGAATCTCCCTAGCTGCCTCTTCTCGCATCTCCAGTGATGCCTGCTCGCTGTACCAAGCAGCATGAGGCGTGCAGATCAGGTTGGGAGCGTCCTTCAGCGGACCCTGACTGAAACTGGCACATGTACAAAGGAGCCAGTCAGTTTGAGCTGCTGTGAATAGTTTTGTTCATCAATATCAACTTATTTGACTGAAATTTAAGAAACAATGATCATGACACTAAAAATAACTAAATTATGAAGATATTCTTTATAACAAAAGCAGAAATTTATCACATTTGAGATGTTGATATTTCATCTGATTGAATGACTTTTTGGCATTTTTTTAGCCTTATTTTAAAGTTTCAATGCAATGTAAAAGGAAATGTTTTGAATTCTGTATCAAATTAGATGAGATTATAAAGGAGCAGATTGGAACATAGCTTTTTTTGTGTGTGTTTTTTGAACAAAGACTGCTTGGGTACAGCTGCTTTTGGCCAGGCAACAAGTACATTCAGCATGTATGAAGGTGAAGTGCCGAACTGTGTAGTGGTCTGGTGACTCGTGATTTGAGCAGCGTGGATCTATGTTTAGAAACCGTGTTTACCTGAATGGTTCTGTCTCGTGAACATCCAGAGCAGCTCCTCGTATCCTCCCCTCTTTCAGCGCCTGAGCCAAGGCCTTTTCGTCCACCAGACCCCCCCTGGCCGTGTTCACCAAAAACGCTCCCTGACGCATCTTCAACACCATTATGCAGATTGAACATATTGTTAAAGTGGTATATATGTAAGATATTTAATGAAACAAACTATTCATAGTAAGATAATAATAAAACAAATATTTAGTATGTACATTATAAGTGAAATTAAATATTTCCTATATTAATCCCTTAAAGTAACATCCTCTTAACTTTCCATCCATCTGCAAATCTATATCTTTTGTCTTATTTCATTGTATAGCACCATAAGGAGTGAATATCTTCTTCTTTATTTATGTATTGCTGTGAAACATGAAAATAAGTAGGTTTATAAATTGGCGTCCAGCCTTGTCAGAGTACCTGTTTGATGGTGAAGTCATTGATCAGGTGGTGGTTGTGTTCGTTGAGGCTGCAGTGCAGGGAGACGCAGTCAGAGTGGAAGAGCAGATCCTGAGGAGGCAGAGAGTCAATAAATCCCATCCATTTCGTCTTCCTGTCTGCTGCTGCTGCTGCTGCTGCTGCTGCCTTTTTTAATAAAGTCTCTGCAGCGGTCTGTCATTATCTCCATTTTTTTATCACTTCATAACATTTTTTCATTTAAATCACTGATTTGATTTGTTGCAGGGATGTGGCAACAGCAGCTACAAATCTTTTTTTTTAACAAACCTGTCTTTGTTAATGTGTGTAGATTTACAGGTGTATTCCGTCGCTTAAATATATTCAGTTCATGACTAACTGTATAATCATAACAGACAATTATATAATGAAAATATTCATCACTGTATTATCTTTTTTTAACCATTTCTGTTAATATTTGCGTAAAGTCCCCCTCTTTAGCTCAGACTGAAGCCACAGCAGACCAATCCACATTTGTCATGAAGGACAATAAAATAAGCAATAAGTTACTGGATTTAGACTTCTATATTTTAATATATTTTTCCCCCCTCCTTCTCAGATTGTGTTTCTATTTAGTGACATCTGAGTAGGAGTTTAATTATAGGAGTAATGGGAGTTTAATGGCCCTAATTTAAACCTATCAGAAACATATTACTCCCATCTTACCCACACATCACCAATGTTTGTATTTTATGTCATTATACTCTCAGCAACCTAATCATTTTATAAAGAAGTTAAGTTTTGGAGACTGACAAGCTACCAATTATTCTAAGACTTCTGGACCACAGAGTGTAAGGTTGCTGAACCGGCAGGAAAATTCCGAAACGGCTTCGCTTGAGTGGTTTAGAGGCACAGTAAGGCTGACCGTTTTAGGAAAAAGTACAAAAACAGTTGTTAGGCTGATGTGTGAAATGTAGCCCCACTCATACAGGGTGTGTGGGTTTACCTGTAGTGTGGAGACCCTTTGTAGTCCCAGGGATCTCTCTACACCATCAGCCAAATAAGGGTCATAGAAAATTACATTGAAGCCAAAAACCTTAGCTCGGAGGGCTACGGCCTGGCCCACCCGACCTAAAAACACACATGAATACGCAGCCATTTAATCACACAACAGGGGCATTTAGATCAATTATCATGTGAAGAATATTTGATTTTATTTTACATCTAATCATATTTATAAGAGGTTTTGCACTTGATTCAAAGGCAGTTGCCTTTAATTGTCTTATAGACATTTTGGTTTGACTTTTGATCTCTACAAATATTTTCATTTTAACTGCCAATTTTCACCAATTACATAATTATCTGGCAACACACACGTACCCATCTTTTACCCAAAGCCTCTCAGACTGTACAGAGAAGAGATTTGCCTTCTGCTTGTGTTTAATCCGCTTATTTTTTATTGGCCATAACTCCTTTGGAAACCAATTTAGCTGAGCTAAGGGCAAAACTTCCCAAAAATAAAAACTGAGTGGAAAAAAAGTATTAAATTTCCACTCAGTCCAAAAGTTCTCACAAACTAATTAAGTTACATTGTGAGTACAAACAATAGTAAGGCTTGATGGCAATCATACATACACATGCAGCTAGTTTTGTTTCATTGGACAAAAACAAAACAAGCCCTATGCTTACCAAGCCCTATGAGTCCCAGAGTTTCTCCTCTGATCCTCGCTGCTCCTGATGCTACCTCTCGAATCTGCTCCACACTCTGAACTCTTGTTCCCTCCCGCAGAGCCTGAAAGGAATATTGATTATTTATCACTTTCAAATATGAACCAGACAACAAAGACATATTTGTTTAAGCTGATGTGGCTAAAACTCATGTCACGACTGCGCGACATGGAGCTAAGTACTTTTAGTTTGTTGTTTTATATCAAAAGGGCTATGCATTGATTTGTGGAACATTTTTTAAACATAGCCCACAATCTAACAACAAATCAGTGTTTTAATTGTGCTGTCAGTTGTTTAATTTATTCTCAAAATTGAAGTTTTGATATCCAAATACACATGCACCTATAGCTAATTCATTCAGTATTACTGTCTTCAGATTGTATGAGTTTCTTATCTGTTACACAAAGCTACAAACCTGGTGGAGCCAGGTGATGCGTCGGTACAATGTGAGGATATGACAGAGTGTAGAGTCCGCCGTCTCCTCCACTGAAGCCGCCGGCATATTACAAACAGCTATGCCTGTTGGATCACAGAGCAGAGAAGAATTAAGTAATAGTAATTTTTGTCTTTTTGATAGAGGTATGAAAATTTGTTAAAATGTTACAGTCTATGCTGAAGGGATTTCAGTAGAAACAAGCAACAAGCTTGCTGCAGTTAAAATGTCAAAACAGGTAAGAAAAGGTAGAAGAGCTTCTATAGAAATACAGACAGGATGTTTCAGAAAAGATCAACTCTTCTTTGTTGGGATTTCCTCTCTTGTGTACAGTACATAGGTATGTTTGGTTGTACAATTGTTTGTACCGAGTTCACCAGCGGATTTAATATCTATGTTGTCGTAACCGCTGCCGATGCGAACGATGATGCGCAGAGCTTTAAACTTCTCCAGGTCTTCTCTCATCAGAGTGATGGTATGGTACATCAGAGCTCCAACAGCTTCATTCAGGACCTGGAAACACAACACAGGCAAGAAATTACCTGATGGGGTGATATGTGTTTTCTGTTAGGTATATAAAGGTAGAATGTCTGAACATAATTATTGTTAACTTTAAAATTCACGGCCAGTTTATTTCTATCTTTTAGTTGCAGAAATGTAGCAAAACATCTAATTTAACTTCAGGAGGGGTTTCTTATCATATACCTCACATCAGAATGATCTCTTAGTGTCTTAATTGATACGGAACTATATTAAGTCCGACCTATTTGATTTGATTTTCATATAGAACGGGACTTTACCCCTCTGCGAAGCAGTTTAGCTCCCACCTCTTGATTGTGTGACCTCTTTCTAACATTGCCAGCCCTCTATTTCATGAGTGTGAGGGAATGAAATTGACATGAAGTTCAATTACAGCAGAAAAAAAGGCCTTTTTGATTACACAGCGAGGTGCCTGCTTTTTTGAGAGACGGAGCAACAGATAGAGGATGAGCCATCTGTTTGTTCCACGCTGTGGCCTACTGAGCACGCTCACACAGTGAGTGCACCTGGCAGACACCCAGAACAAGACGTAACCCTGCCAGACACACAAACCCATTTACACTCCAATGTTGGCTGTGGAAAGATCGGAGTATGACCCACATTCTAACATTAGTCTAAGGACCATTTATAGGTTCTTTGTTTTGGTTTTATTCATTTTCACAACTGCTATTAAAGTTCCGCTGGTTCAATTATGTGTCAATCAGTGTTTATTATCAAAGTTCAGCACTTTATCTGTGCCTGAAAGGTGATGTTGTGCCTGGCACTGTTGAATATACGATACGATACGATACGACACGATACGATACGACACAACACAACACAATTTTATTGATCCCTTTTGGAGGTTCCCTCTGGGAAATTACATTTCCAGCAGCAACAAAGAACAGAAGGGGAATAAAAAAACAAACAAACAAAAACTCTAGCAGTAATTAAAAAGTCATTACAAAATCTATTGCACATCATTATTGCACCTGTTTACTGATATAATTGGTCACAGTCCCATTTGTGATGATTATAGTTTTAATCATAGTTTTCTTTTTATAGTGCAAAATTATGAGGGGAATATTTAAATAGATCACACAAACCTAATTTATCCAACGTTGCATTAGTTTGCAAATTGCACTTTTAACTTAACGTAAAAAGGTGGATTTTTCGCCTGATGTGTCTGTGAGTGTGGTTCACAGGTGTTGGGAGCAAAGTTTCTGAATGTTTTATGGGTTTAAAATGCCAAAAAATGATGTTACAGAAAGATGAAAGTTGAAGCTTAAACAAAAATGGCGTTTATTCTGTTCTCCACCAAAACACAAAACATTTTGTTGTGTCTTATGTTTCCATTTCTGGAATGTTTGTCCGTCCATCCATCCATCCATCAATCCATCCAACGTCATTATAATGTCCAGAGCTTATGCCACACACCATTGTCAAAGCTGCATAGATGTTCAGCAGATTTAGTTTATGTAATTTCATTTTATTTTTTAGTTTCTTGTCATTTTAAAGATGTACCTGGTTTGTGTATTACCTTCTCGTGGATCTCCTGTGTGGACTGAGCATCACAGAAAGCTACAGTTGCTACATCTTTCAGGATGGGCATCTCCACCGTGCAGTCACGCCCGTCCAGCAGCGCCACCAAGGGACGTGGGTGCATGGGCCCATTCATAATGGGTGGTCTTATGCCTAACCATAGAAAGAAAGAAAGAAAGAATAAGTCAAAAGAGCAAAATTAAAGAGGTGCCAACTAAATTTTTAAATAATAGATTTGGCATTATTTCTAATTCACTGTTTTTATGTTTTTTTTATTTGCAAAACTACAAAGTAAAAAACATGTACTTGTATTTAGCAGAAAGTTGTCAAATTACCTGAGAAATTTGTCTTAAACAACAACAAAAGGTGTATTAATGAGACATATTTGTTAATACTGGTCTCTGAATGACCTGAGAGTGACTTTTAGGAGCTGCTTACTTAAATATGATGAAATCTTTCTTCCAACAAAAAAGAATGGCTACATTTTAATTACAACTAAGACTCATGTGTCTTTTTTTAAATTGAATCTCTTTTTATAAATAAATATATAAAAGAA
The DNA here is from genome assembly GCA_031762555.1 of Cynodonichthys magdalenae. Taxonomy (NCBI): domain Eukaryota; kingdom Metazoa; phylum Chordata; class Actinopteri; order Cyprinodontiformes; family Rivulidae; genus Cynodonichthys; species Cynodonichthys magdalenae. Next base: position 8,868 of record JARVJO010054793.1, on the reverse strand, counting down.
ATGCATTAAACATTACTGTCAGTCTGAGCAACAGAAAAGGATGTGATAAGAAACAGCCACTCACTGAAATCTGACTCTAATCCGTCTTGAATTTAATAAGAAAAAGGCTCTCCTGAATCCTTAGCACAGTTTTTTTTATTTTTAATTAGCACTTCAGATTTAGTGATTACACTGAGACTGCTGTTGGGCCCGACCTGCAGATAAGTGATGTTTAATAAGACATATGTGCTAGACAAACCCACAAGTGTTCAGGTTTAACAAGAAAAGTGGGCAAAGGAAGTTGCGTTAATTAGTTTTCTTCAAATATTCAATCCTTTGTTAGTTTTTTTCTCTTTTCTCATAACTCAAGAAATAATCATTCCAGATCACTGGCGTTTAGACTAACTCTGAACCAAGATATCTGAAAGATTTAGATTCAGCTGAAAGTCTGTAGCTGTATGTGTGAACGTGAATGTGTGGGCGCGCCATTGGGATTTTTTTTTTTGATGTGTGAAGTTTTGACAGCCTCCTTGACGATTTTCTGCTGATGCTGCAGCCTCGACCCACCATGTGTTCCTGCCTTTAGCTCATCTTTGATCAGACTGGCATCTCCATAAAAACCCTTTTCTGTTGTTTCACTCAAAAATCTTTTGAAAACTCTTGAGAAATTAGTAATCATTAAAAGCAAAAACATCATCTGAATTTTGTGGGGGGTTTTTTACAGTATTTTGATTTCCAAGCTTCTACAAGAGGATTACAAGAAGACAACAAAATTGTTTTGAAAATGTAACAATATTAACACTCCTCCCTGAACAGCGATTATCAAGACATCTAAATTACTTAGATGGCTCTTAATTATGCATTTGCTTGTTTTCTGAAGCACTGCTTTGTTGTAAGATGTTATTTCTTCTGTAGCTTATCTTGCAATTAATAGTAACTTTCTAATTTAAGAGATCACATTCTCAGGTTTGTATTTTAAAAACGATAGACAAAAAATAAAATTTTGAAAAATGTTATTACTCTTTAAATTAGAGTTGATATTTAGCATTATATTTTACTTACTAAAGTTTATAATAAATCAGTTAATCAGTACTGTATACTGAAAGGAATATTTATTTTCTCTAATCACATGTTATAAGTATGAATGAAAAAAATGACTTGAAACTATTGTAATTCAGTTTTGTTATTTTTTTCTTTATCATAGCTGGTAAAACAGTAAATGCAGCGATTATATACAATTTAGTTTCAGTGTGGTCTTGTAGCAAAAATAAACTATGAGAATCAAATACAAAAGGGGCTTGTGTAAACTCCATTTAACAGTCAAACACTAAAAACTGAAGTGCAGACAAAGTTTTGAAAAAGAAAAATGTATTTCCACATTTTCATTTACAACATGCCTATAAATTTTTTTCTTGCTTCGCGGTCATTTTCCTTTTGCTTTTGTCAGGAAACACACAGTCACTGATATTTCTTTTGCTTTGATTGTTTTATTTAATGAACACAAACAGAAGTGTAATAGATGAATTCCTGTGGCACTCAGACGATGCTAAATCAGCTCACATCTTAGCAAGGCTCATCCATCAGTTTTTGTCTACTAATCAAAGTCGTCAAATTATGGCATGAAACTAGATCTGATGAGCAACCCTGCCGTGCGTTAAGACCATTACAATACAACTAAATCCCCCTTCACTGTGCCTTATATGGTCTGGTAGAACATTAGCTTTACATAATAGGATTTGCCTGGAGGCAGCTGCACTTACACATCAATACAAAATCTATGGTGCATAGCTCAGAAATTTGAATTCAGAAAAAATAACTCAGAGACTCCAATATGGCTGCACACCGAGTGCTGCACTGTTCACAGTATTTCTTCTATAACAAGCAACCAATCGTTTACAAGATTTGATTGGGGTTGAAACACTTGCAGCCACTGTGTGACTCAAAACTGATGCGTTCTGATTAAACAGAGTTTCACCTCATAATATAATCCTGTCTTCTTGTCAGTGTGCAGTGAAGTTGTGTTTCTGGAAAGGAGCACAGATTCCAGACATTTCTCTGGTTCATACTTGGTTCAGGAAATAACTCTCATTCCAGCCCCGTGCATGACCTTGGGAGGACCAGCACTACTGACTGCTGAGTCGTACTATATAATAAAACAATGTCCTGTCCACACTCTTTGTCACAAACTAGAATTAGTTCCTAAACTGAACAAAATTTAATGTTCATTTTTTCATTGGTCTTTTTTATGAAATGTTTCTCACTGCGTTTCCTTCACATTAAATACTCTTTAACACCTTCACAGAATTAAATACTTGGCAGGCTTTTCTCTCAATCCTTAAACCTTTTTCCATTCATTCTTCTGTCTTATTATGTTAATAATCCACTGCTGCCTCTGCCCCCTGTAGCCCGGGGACGGGGTAACTGCTGGGAGCTTTCACAGTGCAAACAGGCCTCTTGACAGTCAACTGTGTCCACAGCCTCAGCTCTGTTTCTCTGCAGAGTTAGTTCAATTTAGAGTCAATATTATTAATTTTTATACGTTTAGAGGCAATTCAGCAAATTAGTAGAGGTGATTTGCATGTTAAGTTTATGCCTAATGGACTAGACTTTGTAACATCCAAGATGCAGCATATTACATCGCCTTGTTAAACAAACCAGAATAGTAGTAATGATTCTGACATTTAGAGTTGGGAGAAAAGCATTTGCCAATGACTTAGGGGCTGTAGCGTGAGAACCCTTCAGAGCCTTGCAGCCTGCCTGGATCAGGCAAAAAAAAAAGCACCTGAGGTTTTGTTCTCAAGGAAAAACACAATAAACAAAACACAGCCAACAAAGATGACAACAGACATTTTTATTTCTATTAAGTAAGAAATCTATAAGTGAAAACAAACTATGTGGCTCTAATTTTGATCATGGAAAAATTATGTCGGCATACACCATGTATGCTATTTTCATGCTACTGTATATCATTTTGAGCTTGATTTTTACATCACATGGAAATGTTAGGCATTGCAGATAAATAATCCAAATCAGAGTCTGATCAAGAGTTTACTGATGGGTGTATTCACACCTGACACATTTGGTTTGCTTTAAACGGACCAGAGTTTGTTTCCACTGTTGGACCTTTCATGCAGGTGTGAATACATTTATGTGAACCCTGGTACGGATCAAACAACCGGACCGAGACCCATTTTTGAGGTGGTCTCGGTCCGCTTCCAAACAAACTCTGGTGCGTTTCGTTTCTGGTGTGAATACAGTCCAGCCTCAAACCGAACCAAGTGCAGGAAACATGCGCCTTTTTGGACTTCACGGGCCACCGTAGCTAAGCAACATTTCAACCCTTCAGTGTTGCTAATGTTAACACTGCGCTACAAACAATGAGCCACTGTGGGTCAGGGAACGCGGAGCATCTTGTCTCTTTTAGGTTGCAGCATGTATTTGACAACACTGTCCCAAAATTATAAGTATATCATCGCAAAACTGCCACTGAATGAGCTGCTCTTGATATTTTTAATAGTCAGTTGTATTAACAACACCATCTTTATTTCCAGGTCTGTGCTCTGTTCTGCCCCCATCATTTCTGTCCAATGGGAGCAATGACCGTCACCTGCATGACTTTGTGTTTTTATAAAGTATAGTCCACTTTCAAAAAGCATAATATGAATTCAAACCACAGCAAAGGAAAAGATCAAGTCTGCTATTTGGTCTGGACCAAACAAGTGGACCAAAGGACTCTCCTGGTGTGAATATACACCCTATGCCTCAGTGCCTCAGAAACTGAAAAATACAAAAGTTGTAAACCATTGAAAAAGTATAATTTGCATAGACGATATCTAAGATCTCTGCTGAACATAAAAACATTTTTAAAAATGCTTTTATCAACATTCACATGAGCAAAACAAATACATTATCGGAAGCTATTGTTATCAGAGTGTAATACACTGTCGACAACAAACCCACACTTGTTTGAAATTGCTAGAGAACAGATGAGTCGTGGGTAAAGTTTAGAAAGATGTGTTCTGTGTAACCTCTGTTTTAAATGATTGACATATTATGAACTCCCAAATGCTTCAAAACTCTTGACTATAAAATGTAACAAGAAGCCTACTCTGAACTAAACAATATGCAGACTTCTAAATGTTAAGTAAGTTGGTTTTATATTTAGGAGCAGAAACTGAACCCTGGCAGCTAAAATATTTCAGCTGCAGTGTTTAATATTTTTCACTGTAAAAGGAAGTAAAGCAAATCTGTCACCTGCGATCAGTCTACAACTGCAGGAACCAAGCATCAAGCCACTACAAGTCAGATTTATAGCGTTCGTGGCTCTTGTGGCGTGTTGTGACATAGTGTGGTTTGAAAGCCTCATCTTTGTCTTTCATCCCCTCAGTGTTGATATTACCATTCTCCTGTCTATTGTTCCCTCCTTTTTAGATTTACATCTCTCATTTCAGTTTGACTTCCCCAGGGTCTCTTTATCTCCCATGCCATTTTCTTTTTCTCTGTCTGCTGCCCTGTTAGGTTCTCTAGCAGTGAAAATAAAACCTGTATCATTATAGATTATATATATTTATAAAATAATAATAATGAAAATGTTCAGGAAGTTTGATGAATCTCCAGTCCTTTTGTTCTTTCTTCAATCTCTTCCTACCCACGACTTGATTCTCAAAAAAAGAACGAGAAAAAACAAAACACGTATATCTTCCGCAAACAAGTCCTCCTGCCTTATGTGCTCCCACACATACATTCTGCCCCACCTTCATTCACAGGAATACAGGTGTACGCTCAGCACACTGCGTCATGCTGGTTGACTACTACTGCGATATTTGATATAAACAAGTGCTTACACGATCGCAATGCAGGTCTCTCACACCCAAGCATCCATACAAGGTCTTAATTTTCAGGTAGTGTCAACAAAGTACTTCAGGTTTATCAGCTTTTTGTTCCCATTACAAAAGACACTGGAGGCAAAACAGCTAAATAAAGTGTGCAGATAAATGTAAAAAAATTCTCAATTTTTAGAACTAGGGAGCTTTTTTAGACACTAAGGATTAGAAGGCATCATTTCTAGCTTCTGAGTATAAATACTGTGAAGACTTAGATGCATCGGTTTATCTCCCCTTCGCTTAAAACGTAAAAAAAAGGTTGACATGTTAATGTAATTGGAAAACACGCAATACTTCTTGAAAATTTGCTGCTGTTTTTCATTGCAGCATACTGCAAAATGCTTTCAACCAGTAAGTTTTTTGACAAACAAGTTATTTGCACGTCTTAAGGTGATATTTTGCTTTTCGACATTTCTTGCATTACTGGAAATACTACACTTTGAGCAAAGCTTTAGTAGATTAAAGCACGACTGCCAGTCCTTTCTAATAGATTAAATATTAATATGCGGAAATAAAGCCAAAATTTCGAAATTTGAAGTTTTGATTCTTACTCTAGAGTAAGTTTGCTCTCCAAATGGATCATTAAAAACTGAAGTAATTTACTAAATTTAGATTGTTTTGCTCTCAATCTGGGATCCACGGGTGTTTATTGATAAGTTACAAACAGACTGCTAGCAAAAAAGCAAAAATATCAAACACAACACACATACTCCAAATAAATATTTGGAATTTTCCAGCCAGCTTGGTTTTATTATTTCAGGTAGATTACTGAGTGAAACAATGTGTGAATGCAGCAAATATGCCAGGGCATGTACTGAGAGTGTGCTTGTTACTGTTTTGTACCATTTTCTTCTCTTCTGTGTTGTTTTTCACTAACAAAATTATACTGTAGATTTATTAATTTCATGTAGTTTTAATTTCAACACAAACCAACAGTTATTTCCCCTCCATTCTTGACATGCTGTTAAAAATAGCTCTCTGTAGTTCACTTTTTGCATCCAGTCTTGCATCCTCTGTGCCCGGTGTTGTGAAGTGCACCAGGGAATGACAACTTTAGAAATAGTCCAGATCAGATTCTTTGCTCATTCTCTAGAAAACAGTGTTCAAGTGTGACTATCAGTTTAGATACGACCACAGATGTAAATTTTCTGCAAGTTGATGTAGCAGAACTTATTTCTGAACAGTCATTTCATTTAGTTTTAAGTTACTGACAGTGTTTATGATACAGCTACAACAACGAAGGTAGTCAAGTAATCAGTGCTTTGCATCAGATCATCCAACTGAAATTATAGCCTACTTAGTAATTGATGCTTTTGCACATTACTTTATAGGTTATTTTTCTGTGCATAATGATATTTATCCACTTGTCTAGACTGCATTTCTTTGGTAATTATTTCAAAATAACTTGAAATGTATTTTTATCTATATACATTTATTGGGATGTATTATGTTATATCTAATAGTAGTGACTAGTGAGAGGCTTTTTCTTTGCTGCTTATGTTTATAGCCTGTTTTTTTCCCCCTGCGCTTCTTATAATAGACCCAGCTCATTGTGATTGTTGTTGCCATAGTCTCTCTTTGCCGAGCACAACTGAGTGCTGTAAATTATATGCTCCTAGATTGCAGTAACAAACTGCATTTTTTTAAAGTTGGTGCAATTGTGCTGCAGTGTCTATGTACCAGTCAGGTAATCGAAATGGTGTAATAATACTTAATCTCACAGGGTTTCTGTTAACTGACATGTCACTACAGCAGCTCCCTTCATCTTGTTCAGGAACATACTAAAGTGCTGATATGGACCCTTAAGAAGGAAACATTTAGACCTAATTATAATACTCATTTCATTGTTGTTGGATTATGAGAAGATTTTTTTTTATGTCAAAGAAAAGGTTCTTTATTATGAATGTTGGATGTTCTGTGACTGCCATCTGTTTACATTTCTGTTATAGATCTTTACTGTCACATTAAATATGACCCACAGCAAAGATCAGAGAACACCTGCCTTTCCAATTATGAATCAACCCACCACCATGTACGGCAGGCTGATTTAAACACATTACATGATCAGTGCTATGTTTATTGACTTATAGAGGTTTATATACAAATATCTCAAAACTATAAATCTCCCTCGACTATAATCCAAAGTGACCTTGGATTTTCAAGTAATTGAGGATGGATGAGGAGATTTTTTTTTATCCTCAAGGCAAAAGAGGATGGAGGTAATAAAAGATCAGAGACTCCAATCTTTGATGTCATCAAGAGATAGAGCCCGCAGCCTGTTGATGACATCACACATTCATAGTATCTGCTTGCTTTTGGGAGAATTGACCTATCAAGCCCAGAATTACATTACCACAGATTAAACAGTTAACAGATAATCATACATCCTCACACCCTCCTCATGCCTCTTCACACCCGACTCCTACCTCCACTGCTTTGTTTTTTTCTGAGCAGCCCTACCTTGATCTCATTTTCCAGAATAGTCTTTTCCAGCCACTATCACGAGGTGCATTTATCACACGTGTGGAAATACAGCTCTGAGTGTGTGCATTTATACTTGAACGTGTGTGTCAGTTGAGTTCCCTTTTGTGTGTGCATGCAGGTAAGTGTGTGCGTGTGTGTACTTCAGGGAACCACTCTCAATAAAAAAGAAGCACAATAAAAAGGGAAATATGTGTCATGTCCTTGCTAGCCCTCGAAGGAGAGTGAGATCTATTTCTGTCACCACAAAATCGAGGTACTTAAAAAGCATTCAATAGCAGATATTTTCCTTTCACACACACACACATACACACACACAGAGAGCTTTATAGAAAAGGTCAATCTTTTTTTTTCTGTAACAAGAGGCTGAGCGATAAAAAAGATAACAGTGTGAGAAAGAATTAAGAGAAAGAGGAGGAGACAGAAAAAGGGAGGAAGAGAGAGAAGGGGGAGGGGAGAATGAAGGTAAAATAATGTACACTGAGTTCACAAATATTGGTGCACACACAAACGCGCGCACATAAAAGCTAGCTGTTTACCTAGAGGCATGCCTTTGTTGAGGAGATGTGAGCTTCCCATGGTGTGTTCCCCAGCCAGCACACAACAGAAACCTACAGTCTTCACTCAGCAGGCATGAACAGGAATCCAGTCAGCATATGGCGGCTGTGGCCAGCAACCTCGCTTCCCTTAGTCCTTCTCCCAGCCCCTTAGTGACAAGCATACACATGTGCTCCCCCTTTTTTCTCTCACTCCCCTCCCTTCCGTCCCCTTCGCTCGCTCGCTTGCTCTCTATCTGCCTTACCCCTCCCTCGCTCCTTTCCTCTCTGCCTCTCGAGCTACCTCCCTCCCCTTCCTTTCTCACTTTCTATTACAGAAAAATCTTTCTGTTTCTCACTGTCACAAAAAAAGAAGCCAATAAACAAGTGGACGCAAAGATTGCAAGTACTGCTGCATTTATGGGAAAGGGTGGGCTTAAAGTAAAAGAGATAGTGGGGCAAGATGGCTCAGATTTTGTGTGTGTGTGTTTCAAAGTGTGTGAAAGAGAGCAGGAATGGGGAGGAGCTAATGTTGGCCAAAATTCATCTTTTGTTTCCTGAAAGACGATAGGGAGAAAGAAAAAAAAAAAGTAGGGTTATGCAATTGTAAGGCCCTAAAAGCTGAAAAACTGGTTCCTCTGATATCAAGAAAGTTATTGTAAAGGTCAAAAAGGTATTTTTTATAACAATAGACAAGTAACAACAATAAATAGAGTTTGTCTTTTAATTGAACAATGGCATATAGAATTAATTAATTTCTATTTACTTTAGTTTATGTTTTCGCTTTTACTTGGTGGTTTAAATGTTTAAATAAACTATATTATTGATTCAGAAAATTTATATTTGAAAAATACTAGATTTAATATATATACTGTATATACACTCACCGGCCACTTTATTAGGTACACCATACTAGTAACGGGTTGGACCCCCTTTTGCCTTCAGAACTGCCTCAATTCTTCGTGGCATGGATTCAACAAGGTGCTGGA
>JARVJO010054688.1:0-19888 GCA_031762555.1 Cynodonichthys magdalenae | reverse complement strand
TATATATATAGTTTTGTTTTGTTTTTTGGCAGCCAAAGAGTCCTGTTTCTCCTTCAGGGAAAGTTGATCAAATCGTAAAAGCTTTAGAGGAGAGGGGTCTGAAAAATAATAGTCCTCCTAAGTCCCACACAAATAACTCTGAGGTGAGTGGTTTATAAAAAATAGAATTAAATTGTGACTTAAAAATATAATGCTTGAAATATTGCTTAAAAAGTTTTCTTTTCAACTTTTTTAATTCATTTGATTTTGATTCTCTACTACAAATAAACTAAAGAAGTCATCTCCACACCCACTGCCACCAAGAAAGAAGGTAACACTGGAATCAGAACATTATGAAACTGGCCATGAATATGTGGAAATTCTAAAGGTACCAGTGTTTTGTAATTTGTTTAGATTTTTTTTGTTTTTTACAGCACTGACATGTTTGCCTTCTGGCTGTCAAGTTTTATTGTGTTTTGCTTTTCTTTGTACTTTTGTTTTTTTTTTTTTGCTTGGGACCATAAATGTAAATTTTCAGGAATAATTTGAAAAAAAATAATAATAATAATCTGGTTAAAAACAATAGGGCCTTCTGCTGTTTCACAATGTTTGTGTCACAATAATAATAAAAGAGAAATATAACTGACAGTAAAATTGTTCATGATTTTTCCATGAGGATGATGAACCAGTCAAGAAGCCACTTGAACCACGACCTCCTCCACTGCCCTTTAAAAAACCAAAACCTCATCTTGTTCGCGTGCTTGAAACAACGGTAAATATTTCTAACATTCCCTGTATCGTTGACATAAAGGGTTTTAAAAAGAATATATCAGTTTTGTCATAAACTGTCTCTTTTAGGATGCCATGTCTTTGTCAGATTCCTTTGAGGTGATGACACGTGAGTGAAAACACTTTATTTATTCTCTAATGATGTTGGAAACTTATTGTAGCTGAATTCCAGTTTTATTAATTTACAGCCTGGAAAGATGTGTGCAGAGATCTGACATTTAGAGGATCAGAAGAGGCAGTGTAAGTTGGTTATTATGTTATATTTTAGATATAATTTTCTGTGTTTGTGTATATTCTTTAAACACAGGCTCAAACTGACTAAGCGTTAAGGAAGCAAAATAGTTCTTAATTTATAAATTATTAACTAAGTAAGCTGAGGCTGTTGTGAAAGCTAAATTTTTTTTGAGGAATAGCCAATTTTCTTTGAAAACACTTACACTAATAGGGTCTCTGCCAATTATTATGAACCTGACAGAGCGAATACACCAGGACAGTGACCTGCCCAGGGTGGATAGGAGCAGAGTTCAGCTGGTGTGCTCACTGAATGTGTGCATTTCTGACTGAAATACATTAGTTAATGCCTCCATTTATGAATTTGTTATGTGTTACATTTATGTTAATCAATGTGACATAACTTAAAAAAGTACATAAAAAAGTAAACCAAAATGTAATGAATTTCTATTGCATTACCTCTGCAACCCCACTATAGCAACTCCATTGTTAAAGATTTCTCTGTTTTTCAATGTTTTTTTTTAACAGATTGTACTATATGTACACCTGATAAACTTTAAACAATGTGTTTAAAACTGACAAAAGACATGTAGACCAAATAAATGATGAAAATCATAATATTTCAGGGTCATCAATGAAAAAGCTGAACTTCTCCACAAAGCGATCCAGAAGTATAATGAGCTGATGTGTGAACATGGTGGGACACTCAAAGAACATGTTACTGATCTGCACAGTGTTGCCATCAACTTAGACAAGGTAATAATTTCTTATCACAGTCAAGAGTAAAAATCCAAGATACACCCGTGGACAAAATTGCTGGTATCCTTCGTTTAATGAAAGAAAAAAGCACAATGGTCACAGAAATATCTTGAATCTGACAAAAGTAATAATAAATAAAAATTCTATAAAAATGAACAAATGAAAATCATCCTTTACAGAACTATTAAAAAAATAAAACTCATGAAACAGGCCTGGAGAGAAATGATGGTATCCTTAACTTAATATTTTGTTTGCACCACCTTTTGATGCAATCACTGTAATCAAATGTTTCCTGTAACTGTCAATAAAACTTCTGCACCTCTCAGCAGGTATTTTGACCCACTCCTCATGAGCAAACTGCTCCAGTTGTCTCAGGTTTGAAGGGTGCCTTTTCCAGACGGCATGTTTCAGCTCCTTCCAAAGATGCTCAATAGGATTTAGGTCAGGGCTCATAGAAGACCACTTCAGATTTGTCCAATGTTTCCCTCTTAGCCATTCTTGGGTGTTTTTATCTGTGTGTTTTGGGTCATTATTCCATTGCAAGACCCATGACCTGTAACTGAGACCAAGCTTTCTGACACTGGGCAGCACATTTCTCTCTACAATTCCTATGATAGTCCTAAGATTTCATTGTGCCCTGACACCCTGTGCCAGATGCACCAGGGCCTCCTCCATGTTTCACAGGAGGAACAGTGTTCTTTTCTTGATATGCTTAATTTTTTTTTCTGTGAACATAGAGCTGATGTGCCTTGCCAAAAGGTTCCATTTTTGTTTCATCTGTCTATAGAACATTCTCCCAGAAGCTTTGTGGCTTGTCAACATGTAGTTTGGAAAATTCCAGTTGGGTTTTTTTGTTATATGTTTTCAACAATGGCATCCTCCTTGGTCATCTCCCATTAAGTCCACTTTGGCTCAAACAACGACGGTGCGATCTGACACTGATATTCCTTGAGCTTGAAGTTCACCTTCAATGTCTTTATATGTTTTTCTGGGCTCTTTTATTACCATTTGTATTATCCATGTATTTGATTTGTCATCATTTTCCTCCTGCAGCCACATCCAGGGAGGTTGGTTAAAGTCATGGATCTTAAATTTCTGAATAATATGTGCAACTGCTTGGTCTTATAACCTTTACCTTTAACATGATTGTCTATAATTTTCTTTCTAATCTCCTGAGACAACTCTTTCCTTCGCTTCCTCTGGTCCATGTTGAGTGTGGTACACACCATGTCACCAAACAGCACAGTGAGTATCTGCAGCCCTTTATACATGCCTACTGAATTATTAAAACATTGTAGACACCTGTGATGCTAACTAGTGTACACACTTTGATTTAATATAACCCTTTGGTCACATTATTTTAAGGGGTAACATAATTTCTGTCCAGGCCTGTTTTATGAGTTTTATTGTATTTTTTAAATTCTGTTGAAGCATAATTGAAAAGAAATGTCTTATTTTCATTTGTTCATTTTTATAGCATTTTTTTATTATTACTTTTGTTAGATTCAAGTATTTCTGTGACCATTGTGGGTTTTTCTTTCATTAAACGTAAGGTACCAACAATTTTGTCCACGTGTGTATGTAAAATAAGATAATCAAAAGGTATTCATTGCTTTATTTATTTGTTTATTTATTGAGAGAAACTTATATTGGTAGTATTTTGAGCAGAGTTTTCTTCTTTGACTGTTTGAGGTTTCGAAGGGCACAAAGATTGCTGGTATCACAGGAGGTTCAGCAGCAGTGGCAGGAGGAGTGGCAGCAGCTGCTGGTGTGATCCTGTCTCCATTCACAGCAGGAGCCTCACTGGCCCTTACTGCTGTTGGTGTTGGTGTGGCTGCAGCTGGCGGTGTCACTGGTGCTTCTGCAGCCATCGCAAACAAGGTGAACTCATGCTGACCAGACTTTAGGCCGCCTCAAAATGCAGCATTTTTTTTTAACTTTCCTTGCTTTTTTGTTTTTTGTTGATTTTTTTACAAATCACAAACAAATCATGCACATTTTTAATGCAGGATCTTATTCAAAAATATGATGTAACAAGAAATTAATACATATAAAATCTGTGTATAAAAATGTATATTTTCTTGCAAGGGTGTGAAGATTTAGTTTTTGTGGATTAGTTTTAAAATTGAGATTTGTGGAGCTTTTCAAAATAGTGTACACAGACAAAAATTAGTGACAATTTAGACTTTTTTTGGTCATGCCTGTAGTAAAATAAATTAATTCACGGGAAGTCAGGTGTAGAGTATTTATTGTTTACAACTATTTTGGGAGGGAGAACACCAAAACCTTTGCAAAACTGAATTAAAAACAACTGATAAACTTAACTTCCTGTTGCCTTAATGACATTAATACAATATTTTTTAAAGCTGTTTATATTACTGATCTAAACAATTATTACATGATTATAATAATAATTCTAAACAGTTAATATGCTGCTAAACATATTGATTGATATATTTTCCCCCACAGCAATGCATTTTAAGCACATTTATATCATAATTGTTAAATTATTAAATAAAGGCATATACTTAATGAGTTCTATTTGTTTTAAAGCTTCTTTATAACATGATTTAACCATTTGTTCTTCCAGGTAAATTTGACACAAGACAAGACAAAGATCGAAAAAACCTTGAAAGACTTTGACAGCTGTCATGAGGAAATTCTCAGCTGTTTAAAGTACATCAACGAAGGCATGGAGTTACTAAAGCAACACGGTGTGTCTGTTCTGAATGTTACTCAGAGGAGGTCAAAGAGAGTGGCAAACATAGTGAAGCTGGTTACAGGAGATGCTACTGCCATGACCTCAAACATAAGCAGCAAGGTAGCCGGATCCATAAAAGGGTTTGCACTCGGTATGGATTTTTATTTTATAGAGGGAAAAGATGGAATGAAAGTAAAGAAAGGTCTCGAGTCGAAGCTTGCCAAAAAACTTCATGCCTTGGCAGAAGACCTTGATAAAGGACTGAGTGAGCTCATGAAAATAAAGAATGTGTTCAGTAAACATGTTTAAGAACATCTGTCTTATTCTGATTTTTTGCTTTTAGAGTTAATCCAGCTTGTTGTGTGACTTTGGGGTATTTGCAGGGGTATAAATATGGAACCATTACAAAGTATGTATCATTTATGAAACATTAATGCTACTTTCACACCGAACGCGTTTTGAGCATCTAAAATGTGCCCAATGCCTTAAGTTGGACGCGTTACGTTCAGACCAGCAGCGGCTGTGGCAGAATGGTTAGGGGAGTTATCCTGGAACCAGAAGGTTGCCGATTAGATCCCCCATTCCAGCTGTCTCAGTTGTTGTGTCCTTGGGCAAGACATCTCACCCCTGATGCCTCTGATGTGTGTCCCATCAGTGTATGAATGTGATTGGCACTGAATAGTCTTCATGGATGATTGTACATGTTAGCTTTGTAGAGACATAATAGAGTGCTGTGTGAATGGGTAAATGAGGGCACAGATTGTAGTGTAAAGTGCCTTGAGTATCCTGGTTGGATAGAAAGGCGCTATATAAGTACAGTCCAATTACCAGAACAAGACTAGACACGTGTCTGAAGATGGGAGAAGCGTCTTGCTTTTTCCGGTCTGTCTTTAATGGTGAATGAAACAAAGATGAAATAAAGAAAATGGCTTTGCTTTATTTAGTGAGAGCAAGTGAACATTGTGCTCACCAGGTAATTATTTCACCGGATAATGTAGATGTGGATTGTTTGATGAGTTTCACCACTCCAGGAGCTGCGAGCTGACGAACTATATTTGTCTCAAACTCGGTTAACACCGCGGTCAGTTTAATGAGCCGCTGACCCTTATCGGTGCTGATATCTCCAGCCAGAACACCAAATACCGACAGCTGATTTTAGCTGAAGAGCTCCTGTCCGTCTGTTTCAGGTTAGTGGTCAACATTCAGGAAACCATCATGTGGAAAAATGAGTCTCTCTGATTGGTTGATCAGGTGCGTCGGCTGCTTTGGACACATGCACGTCAAACCTTTAAACTGCACCTATACCGCTTCATTGCCTTTGCATTGACTTTGCATGTAAGCTGGCTGCTCAAAAGGCGTTCGGTGTGAACCCAGCTTTATCTTCACATTTTTTGTTATTTGGCTAGATTTTGAAAACAACAATTTGTAAAATTCTTGTCTTACAAATAAAATGATATTGTTGGTCTACCCTGAAGATGTTTCCTTTTTGTTATTTCTTATAGAATTTGTCAAAATAGTAAAAACTAAACAGCATACTTTAAAGGAATGCATAGCATGACGGATTTTGGCATGACCTCTTACCTCCATTGCCATTGGCTGCAGCGCTGATCACTCTCACCTGCTCCTGATTAAGACTCTTCAGCTCCCAGGCTTTATTAGGCTGTTTGGAAGAACAGATCTTTGCTGAAGCATAACTACTTGTGGGGTAATGTTCTCAGCCTCCGAGTGATCTTCGTTTACCGAAGCTTGATTAATCGTGTTTTTGTACTTACCTGTTTCCAGATCCTTTTGGATTCTGCCCATAAGCAAACCTGTGATATGTTCCCGTTTTTTGCCACCTGCCTGAGGAAATCTGTCAAGCCACTCACCTGATCCAAGCGCTGCCAATCTGCCTCCAATTGTTGAAAATATCTCACCTGTTTGTACTCACCTTGTGGACTCACCTCTGGACTCTGGACCTCTCTCTCATGCGGATCATCTTCCACCAAACCTGTAAGAAAAGACAATTCATTATTTCATTCTCATCACCTGTCTACAGAAAACAATCAAAAGACTCACCACTATCCAACCCTCAGTTCCAGGTCCCGTTCCAGATATTCACTCCTGTAAATAAACACTGTTAAACTGAACTCACAGTCTCTGGTCTCGTGCTGTCTGCAGTCATTGCTCAGGTTGACATTCTGAAAAACCTAACATAGCACATCTTATATTTCATGCCAGAGATTCTGATTAACATCTACATGTTGAGAATTGGCTAAGTTTGAGCCATTTTGGTCAAACCTTGAATATAACATTGTACTCAATCTCATGAAAATGTCAGGTTCAGAATCTGGGCTGTAATAGATGCTCAGTTACCACTATGTATAATTTTTACTTTATCTTTGTTAAATTGATTAGTTAGCTCTTATTTTTAGCTGTCTCTTCAGGGAATTGCACCCTGTTATATGCCTTTTCTAATTCCACAAGATCACAATTCATTAGTGTTTTTAATGAGTCTATTGTCTAATGGCCTCAATTAAAGTGCCATCACACCATTGTTTTTTTTCCGACCCCACCCTATATCTATGTGAGTACATGTGATGTCTGCAGAGACACGTAAGTGGTAACCAGTTTATCCACTGTTTTCCAGTTTCATCTGGTAAGATTTTGTAATAAATATAATTGAGTTTGTCAGTCTGAGTGAAGAAAGCAGAGTCGACACAGAGCAGTTGAAAGTAGAAGTACAATGTCGCAGGTAAGAGAATGAACATTATATTATCTGTCGAGCAATATAAAACTATTGAGCCATAGAGTTATTATGTAATACATAATTTTACTAACATTTTATTCTGCTTTAGATGGTTGTTAAAACATTTATCTATATTTTTTCAATATTTTACTGTAGCAAAATTCTTAAAGGTGATCTGATCTTAAATTTGTTTTTGAGGAAATAGCCTGTTTGATGCTCCAACATTTGTTTTCCTTTTTGTTTGTTTTTGTTTTTCTTTGTTTGTTTTGTAATTTGTGGAATTGTTGAAAAACAATATTGATACATAATTACTAGGGGTGCAACAATACATGTACCTGTATCGAACAGTGCTTTAGGTTCAATACACTCTTGTATCGAACAATACAGATTTTAAAATTGATTTTATCAACTTGTCTTCTGAAGATGCTCCGTGTTGAAGGATCAGTTGATCTGTGTTCGGCTACTCCACTTAGGCTGCACTGATTCACTGAGGAACTTGCTGTTTCAGCAACATTTAATTTAAAAACTGTACTTTTAAGGTTAAACAAATGTTCAAAATTAATTCCACTAAATTACAAGTTAAGAAGTGCATGGACATTGCTTTTTTTTTGTATCGAAAAAATATCGAACCGTGAGACAAAAGTATTGAACCGAACCGAACCGAATCGTGAATTTTCTGTATCGTTGCACCCCTAATAATTACGTTTTGTTTTTGCTAGAAATTAATGTCAAAATGTAAAGCATTTTTTATCTGCTTTATATATTTCACAATAACACAAAATAAAGTTAAAAATAGGAGAAAACAACATTCATTGCAACGCACCAAAATAAGTGTTTAAATGGGTAAATTAATGTTCATTTTAAACTACAAAACACTTAAGTGTAAATTGGTGTGTGATGAGTGTTTGAAGACTCTCTTTATAAAGTAAAAGTAAAAGTAAAAATTAAAGTAAAAGTGAAAGAAACACCAGTTGAGCCTATGACATAATAAATCTTGCTGAACATGTTCAACCAGTTTAAATAAATATTTACTGATGTGTACACCTGAGAATCTTTACTCCATGTGTTGATTCAATTTTTATTGCTAAAACCAATAAAATGATCCAGTTTCTTTACAAAGCCCAGCAAAGTTTGAAGACTGAAATACAAAGTCAACATCAGTTTTAATTTATTATTAACTTTGTTAACTTGTAAGTTTATAAACAAATTGTTATATTAGAATATAATAAATGGTATATACTGAATGTCAAGTATCAACCTAATTTTTTTCGTATACACCTATCTCAGTTTTGTAAGAGACTGAAATAGTTAAAATGTGTTTCTGAATATTCCAGCAGATTTTCACATTAATATCTGTCCGTCCATCCGTGGTCAGGTCGCGGGGGCAGCAGCCTAAGCAGAGAGACCCAGACTTCCCTCTCCCCAGCCACTTGGGCCAGCTCATCTGGGGGATGATATCCATCATTCATATCCATCTTTTCTTTTTCTGCAGCCAAAGCCTCCACTTCCTCTTCCAAGGAAAATAAAACGAGCCGTAATATCTTTGGATGAGGAGCTGATAAAATGTAACCCACTTGCTCAGTCTCCCACAGATTGTACAGAGGTGAGTTGCACTGATTAGATTTAAACTGTGACTTCAAATTTAAATTTGTGATTCTATACTCAAAATGTATTTTAAAAAGTTGTTGATAAAACTTTTGTTTGTTTTGTTATTTTAATTTGGCATTTCTGATTCTCAAAACCTAGGAACAAGCGAAGAGCTCAAATCTACACCCACTTTTACAAAGAAAGTGGGTAACGCTGGACTCAGAGCAAAACAAAACCGGAAATGAATATGTGGAATTTTTAAAGGTATCAATGTTTTGTGATTTATTTCCATTTTCCCCCCAAAATCCCAAGTAAATTCTTTATGCCTTTAATAAATTTGCCTTTAGTGATGAAAAATAACCAAATTTCCTACTTAGATTTTTATTCTAAGTAATTGTTTTAACAAAACACAAAGAAAATTTGTTTGATAGATTATTTCTTTGTTGTAACAATGCTTCCTGGCAATAAATCTTGGTTGGAAAACCTGACAATTTCTCTTTTAAATGATGTCACATTTGTAAGGAACATGCATTTGTGGGATCAGAAGTAGAGCTGAGTATATAGGTTTTGCAAATTAAAAACATGGCTAAATTTTCTCTGCTAATACCAAACAGCTTATTTTGCTGTTGCTATAGACACTTATTTCTTCTTTTCTGCAGCAGATGTCTCCTGTTTCTCCTTCAGGGAATGTTGATCAAATAAAAAAAGCTTTCGAAGCAAAGGGGTTGATATATAACTCTTCTCAGTCCCACACAAAGAACTCAGAGGTGAGCTGGCTAATACAGATAAGATTTAAGGACTTCAAACTTACAAACTTGGGACATTGTCCAAAAAATGTTTTTATTAATTCATATGATTTTATTTCTTCCAACTCAAAATAACCTAAAGAACTCAGCTCCACCCCCACTGCTACCAAGAAAGTGGGTATCACTGGACTCAGAACAAACTGGCCATGAATATGAGGAAATTCTGAAGGTATCACTTATTGACCAATTTATGTTTCCCCGTTGCCGAGGCAGGGGACTTAGAAATTCTGTCTGTCTGTCTGTCTGTCTGTCCATCCGTCTGCCTGTTACAATTTCAAAAAGCTATACCTTTCACATAGAATGACTAAAATACACCAAACTTTGTATGAGTCATTAATGTTACATGCTTGACCATACCATGTGGTCATATAACACCATCAAAGTCCCACCCCCTGACAACAAAAAGTGACCTTTTTGTTGCTTGGGAAGCTCCTTCTGAACCTCTTGACCTAATCATCAACACATTCTGTCAGAACACAGATAAGAACTTTAGATCTGGTTAAGTTATTCTCACTTGCTTTCAAGCACAAAGACTTTATAGTGAAAGGTGTGGTCATGGCAGTGCAGCGAAGTTAGACATTACGCCATTGACATATGTTTGGCTCTAAATTTCACATATTTCAGTCACTCTGCACCAAATTCGCTGTGGTTGATCCTAATCCACCCCACTACAGGAATGCTGTCCAATTTTTGTTTAACGTCTCAGGACCTACAAAAATGTCTCCTGGAGTCACGGTCCAAACCCCACAGGAAGTCGGCCATTTTAGATCAAAACTGCCAATTTACCTTATGGTTGTCAAGTTTTTGTATTGTTCTTCTTTCCTTTATTTTTTTCCTTCTGAACAACAGAACTTTCCCAATATAAATATTGGAAACAACAACAACAACAATAATAATAATAACAGTTGATTTTGAGAAATTATTTGAATTGTATTCTAAAAGAAATCTAACTTTCTCATGAGGTTGATGAACCAGTTCAGAAGCCACTTGAACCACAACCTCCTCCACTGCCCTTTAAAAAACCAAAACCCCATCTTCTTCGCATGCCTGAAACCCTGGTAAATATTTATTTCTCTTTTTGTATTGTTATACTTCAAAGGGTTATAAAAATGAAACATAAGTTGCGATATAAACTCTCTTTTACCAGGATGCCATGTCATTGTCAGATTCCTATGAGGTGATGACACGTAAGTGAAAATGCTTTAACTATTTATTTTCTAATGATGTTAAAAAACTTATTGTAGCTGAATTCCAACTTTATTTATTTACAGCCTGGAAAGATGTGTGCAGAGATCTGACATTTAAAGGATCAGACGAGGCAGTGTAAGTTGGTTATTATCTCATGTTTTAGATACTGTAAACAGCCATATATCCCAAAATTGACAACATTCATTCATGTTTTAGATACTTTGTCAGTAGATCTTATGTCGTATGAGATCAGGATCTTGTAATTATGACATTTTATCTCCCAATTATGAGCTTTTATTTCATAATTATAAGATCAGGATTTTGTAATTATTACATCTTATAATTACTAGATCAGAAAATCACATTTATGAGATATTTTCTCATAAATATGATATCTTATTTTGTAATTGTGACAGTTATTCTTGTAATAAGGACATCTTTGAACCAGATCTTGTAATTATGAGATGAAGATTATATTTTATTTTTTCTTTGATGAATGCTATCCTCTTCCATACTGTAAACTGGTACACTATAAACAAAGTAAAATTGTGGCTGTTGTGAATGCTATAATCTTTGGGGTAACCATACAGTTTTTTGGGGAAAATGGGTTTTATAAATGTTTTGTTGAATTTACAACATTTTCAATTTGTAAACTTTAAATATTTTATATCAGATTGTGTGTACCTACACCTAGTCAAATTCAATCAATGTGTCCCAGACTGACAAACATGCTGACTAAAGTGTAATAAATGATGAAAATCATTTATTTCAGGGTCATCAATATAAAAGCTGAACTTCTCTACAAAGCGATTCAGGACTATAATGAGCATATGTGTGAACATGGTGGGACACTCACAGAACATATTACTGATCTGCACAATGTTGCCACGAATCTAGACAAGGTAAATATTGTCATACATGTATTCACTAATTTTTTTTTTCAATGAAAGCGTTAGTTTGAGCAGTTTTTCTTTTTCATTGATTTTTCAAGGTGTCGAAGGGCACAAAGATTGCTGGTATCACAGGAGGTTCAGCAGCAGTGGCAGGAGGAGTGGCAGCAGCTGCTGGTGTGATCCTGTCTCCATTCACAGCAGGAGCCTCACTGGCCCTTACTGCTGTTGGTGTTGGTGTGGCTGCAGCTGGCGGTGTCACTGGTGCTTCTGCAGCCATCGCAAACAAGGTGAACTCATGCTGACCAGACTTTAGGCCACATATAAAGGCAGCTTTTTAAAATTTTTCATTGCCTTTTCTTCATTCAGGGTATTGATGCATGAGCTTACTAAGAAGTATGATGTAACAAGAAAAAAAATTCTTATATAAAAATGCATTAATTCTTGCAACAGTATTTATATATTTTTCTTGAGTTTATTGGAGGAGCATTTTAGATAATGTACATAGACACGCAAAACTTGATCCGATTAAAAAGTAGATACTTTTAGTCATACCTTTTAAACACATTTGCTAGTGCTATCAAATAAAGGCAAATATATCAAATTGAACTCTGTCGATTTAAAGCCTCTTCATAATTTTAAACCTTTGTTCCTCCAGGTAAATTTGACAGCTGACAAGAAGAAAATTGAGAAAGCCTTGAAAGACTTTGATGATCGTAATGAGGAAATTCTCAGCTGTTTAAAGTACATCAACGAAGGCATGGAATTACTAAAGCAACACGGTGTGTCTGTTCTGAATATTACTGAGAGGAGATCCATTAGGGTGGCAAACATAGTGAAGCTGGTTACAGGAGATGCTACTGCCATGACCTCAGACATGAGCAGCAAGGTGGCCGGATCCATAAAAGGGTTTGCGCTCGGTATGGATTTTTATTTTATCGAGGGAAAAGATGGAATGAAAGTAAAGAAAGGTCTTGAGTCAAAGCTTGCCAAAAAACTTCATGCCTTGGCAGAAGACCTTGATAAAGGATTGAATGAGCTCATGAAAATAAAGGATGTGTTCAGTAAGCATATTTAGGATCTGCCTTTTTCTGGTTTTATGCTTTTAGAGTTAATCCAGCTTGTTTTTTGACTTTGGGGTATTTCTAAGAGGGTTATTATGGGATATCAATAGAAAGCTTTTAAGAGTGTATACTGCAAATAATAAGTATTTCCTCTTGGGTTTTTATTCTTTTGTATAGGTTCATTTTGGACTTTTACAGACAAGTAAATTAATAATTGTAAATGAAAATGAGAATTTGTGAAGGTCCTCTCATAAATAAAATGGGACTTCTGATTAACCCTAAAAATATTTTCTGTTTTGTTTTTTTAAGATCATTTTATGTTGTGAAATGGAAAAGTAGTAGCTGTTTAGGTCAAAATGTTGAAAATAGAATTTTACACAACCTCATGCAATATTGCAATATATTTGACTCTCACCTACTACCATGTCAAGTTTCAACATGTAATTGAAAAGTTTTAGCTACTTTGTTTGCTAATTTTAATTAAATGTGGTGGCCATCTTCATTTGGATGGTCTCCAAAAGGTAATCAGTCATAGATTTACATGGAATGATTACTTTGTGACAGTTTTGTTATACTCCCTTAAAGACAACACACAAAGTTGAAACTAAATATAGTTAAAGCCATTTTTTAAATGTTTTTAAATTTTTCCTTGCTCAGAATTTGGTTTGGGGATAAGGCTTAGCTACCGCACCAAATTTTAACTCAATTTGTAGAAGTGTACAAGCAAATTTTGTATGTTCTTAAAATCAGTTGGCTGTGGCACCCATCTTGAATCAAATGTCATCTATTGTTAATCTGTTGTACAGATTCACAGCCAAAGACTACTTTCACATTCCACATCAACTTTGATGCTCCCTCCGCCCCCTTGTGGTAAGAGGACAAACATGACTTTCATTGGGCAGAACCACCCCATGCCCCCTCCTACTTATTTCCCTGCCGAGTAGCGGACGTGTATGAGGACAAGCAGCACAAGCTATGTCACAAAAGGAGGCATGGTTAAGCCTCCCTGTTCCAGCATGAACCCTCAAATCATTGGGGTGCGTTGAACGTAGCCGTCTGCGAAGCACCGTCACCGCAACTATGCTTAAATGCTCAGGTGTGGGGTGTGGTTAGCAGAATCACGCTCAAAGCTTCACTGCCACTGTTACGCAATAGCGTTCAGGCATCCAATACTAAGTCATAGCCATCCTTAAGCGTGGGTTGCCGGTTGCTGGATGTTAAGTATGCAAGGGCATGTAATCCACCAACACTGCTGTTGTACAATGCCACTCAGACAGTTGACACAGAGTTCATTTCTGACACACGGGGGTGTCCGGAAACGACCTCTTCCCGGTCATGTCTGACTGGACGGCAGTGCACGGGCCTCCCTAGAGCCACCTCGCGGCCCTTTCAAGCCAAGCCTCCCATGGGTCACACGAGAGGGCGTGACGGCGGTGAAGGCTCAGGGCGTCTCAGTTGCTACAGCAACCACTCCACAACCTGTGTATGTGCAAGCTCTCTCAGAGCGCAGTGCGGTTTGGGAGCACATTTGTCATATGAACAAATGGATGAAGTGTCTGATCAGCACAGGATGCAGGCTGCAGTTTGTAACAACACATATCCGGTTTTGTGGGATTCTTGAGACTTGTCTGTCATCCTCCCAACAAAATCTTGAGTTTCAGACAGAGCTGCAGGAGCTCCTGACGAAAGATGTCATCTCCAGGGTTCCCAGCGGAGAGGAAAACTCAGGGTTTAACTCCCGGTATTTCGTAGTGCCCAAAAAATCAGGAGGAATGAGACTGATTCTGGATCTCACACTCTTTAACAAGTCCATAGTAAAGAGACCATTTTACATGCTAAGAATCAGTCAGATGCTCAAATGTGTCCAAAGAGGCGACTGGTTCACTTCAATCGATCTGAAAGACACATACTTTCACATCTTGAACATTCCTGCACACAGGAAATACCTGCAGTTCTCGTTTCGAGGGTTTCAGAATCTCCCTTTCAGTTACGCGCTGGCGCCAATCACTTTCTCCAAGTGTGTGGAAACAACTCTGCAGCCTCTGTGTTCAGCAATCAGAGTTCTTTTTTACCTGGACGATCTGCTCCTGCTGGCGTCCAACCAGGAGGCAGCAGCGTGGATGGAGAAGCTGATAGCTCACTAAAGCGCGCTGGGTTTCTCCATAAATTGGAAAAAAGCGCTGTTGTTCCAACCCAACACGTCACTTATCTAGGTGTGAACACGGACTCAGTTACCATGACAACTCAGCTGACACAACCCAGAAAGAAGGAACTGATGACACTTTTGACGCGTGTCAGACCTCATGCATCAATTAAACCGCTGACTGTCATGCTCCTTCTAGGCATGATGTCGGCAGCCCATACAGTGGTCCCTCTGCTACACATGAGACGCCTGCAACGATGTGGACCAGTGTGGACATTCAATTTTTGGTATTTTTCACAATTTTGTGCCATCTCAAAAGTGTTATATGGTCAAAGTGCTGAGCTCATGTCATCTATTATAGTTAATCTGACTGGTTGCCTTAATGCTGAAATGAATATTAAAATAATATCCCTGAAGTTTACGTCCAAACTTCTAAAAATCTACCCAGTCAAAATAAGAACTAAAATCCACAATGAAGAGAGCTACCATTAATTCAGGGTTTCTGGGTTGACGTTCCTTGGCCTGGCTGTTCGTAAGGAATTTTAACCTGGATGAAACCACGGTATGCCCCGAAAATGAAGGTAGCTAAAACTGGGCTAACTCTTCAGTTCTCACTCAAATAGGCTGTCTCCATCAGCTGTTCAGGTAAATCTTGTCGGTGTTTAAAAGCAAATTAGTGAGATTAAATGGGTAGGGTCTTTAGACTTGTGTTTGCAGGTAAACTGAAGACTAGACCCCATGGATTCTATCAGTGCACAGTATAACACTAGAAAAGCATTTTCGGTGCCCATTGCACACATACATACTCCAGATGGTCCATTCAGACATTTGATGATAGATTATGTAGACATGACTCAGCGAATTTGCAAAAATGAGACATGTTATGGTGGTAATCTGCAGATTCAGCAGGTGAATAGAAGCCACACCCACACAAGGTCCAGATGCCCAATCGATAGCAAAATTTTGTGTCGAGATTTGTTTCTTCGATTTGGCATACCAGATGGTAAAAGTTCAGACAATGGCCCACGCTTTGTGGCAGACATATTCAGCATCACCCTTAAAATGTTGAGAATCAAGCAAAGATTTGGATGTGTTTATTACCCACAGTCTCATGGCACAGTTGAAAGAGCAAAAGAAAACCACTGCAAGAAAAATTGGCAAAAATACTGGCAGATATGACTGCAGAAAGCAGACTGAACTGGGTACAGGCTCTGCCTCTGGCACTCTCAATGAGCGAATGAGTGCCAATAGAGTGACATATCCAACCCCACATGAGATGTTAACAGGAAGACCCATGCCTGTACCATATTTGAGAGGCCCGTATGAGGGTCCTTCATTGGAGGAGCTGGAGGAGGAACTAGCCAGTTATGTAACTAGCATGACTCGCATCCACAGGGCTATCTTTCGACAGGTAAAAGGTGCCACTGAAAATCGAGAAAAGGAAATTCCAGCAGAATGAGAACGAATCGCCCCAGGAGATTGAGTGTATGTGAGAGTGTTTAAAAGGAAGTGGAATCAACCAAAGCAAGAAAGACAGCACAAAGACATCCTACCCACATCCTCAGCACTCAGGATCGAAGGTAAAAGGTTTTGGTATCACCTAAACCACTGCTGTAGAGCCACAGACCCACAGACAAGTCACTCAGTGCAATGTCAGAAACTTATCCTCACCAGACTCACCACAGCATGTCGGGGATGACGACATCTCCCCTAGGGGGCCACCTCCACAAGCAAGTCTGGGATGACCATCGTAGGAGCCATAGTTAATGGTTTTTGTGGTTTGTTTGTTTGGTGGCACAGGTGTTTAGATTAGTCCTGCACCTCAGTTAACAGAAATAAGGGGCGTGGTTGTAGGCCCTGTGGTGAAGCTCATGCGTCCTGTCTGGCAGCTGGGTGAGAGTTTTTGGGAAAAACTTTTTGTTGACCGTCATTATCGTTGTAGTGTTATCTTTTGTAGTTATGCCTCAAACGTTGTCCATATAGTTTATTTTTGTTTAATTAAATGCATAAAACTGTAGCGGACTCATGGATGACCTTTTTTAAAGACCCGTCACGGAACAAAAACTCCTCAGCCGGCAGCGGCTTTTTTATGGAACAAAGTCGCAACATTTAGTCAACAAAAAGTTTCACAGCATGCATCAGAACACTGAAGAGGACTTTTGAATGCATTAACAACCCTATGGATTGGACTATTTGACATGTCTGGACAGTGTTTTGCTGAGTCTGTCTGAGGCTGAAGGACAGCTGGAGCAAACTGTGACATCGATGGAACACAAAGTTCAAATGGCTGCAGAATCAGAACCACAGAGAGAGGAGTTACTTCAAGCTGCTGAACCTGAAGTTCACCTGAATTCATCAGTCTCACAAACAGAGGAACCCAAACCATCAACTGAGAACAGAGGATGGGATGAAAGTGAGAACCCTGTTAAACGAGAAAAGGAGTGTTCAGACTATCACACAAAGCTACAGAACCTTTGGATGAAGAATAAAGAGAAATGGACAGAAAAGAAGAAACAAGTGTGTAAAGAGAGCATTATGAGTCTTAATTCTGTAAAACGAGAGGAGGAGTTACAAGAGTGGAAAAAATTACAAGAGTGGTTACACTGATGATGAATATTTTTATGTCTGGGAGGAATAAAAATAAATTTCTGGGGTTGGGAAATGTTTAGAAATATCCTGATGTGATAAATACAGAAAATTTCCTTATAATTTTATTTGACATATTTTATATAAGTCAAAGGAGAGGGGTTGAAGATAATTTTGTAATTGATCAACTGAATGTTTGATGCAGTTTTGCATCATTGCAGCAGTAAGTTAAAAACAGACAGAGTTGGTGTATGTTATCAGTGTGCTTTCTGTCTGTAAACAAAATTGAGTTATGTTCTATGTCTGACGTAAAAGTTACCACCTTCAGGGGTGTAACCAGGAAGAGACTGGAGAGATTATAATGTTGATGATTTTTAGGAGTTAGGAGTTTTTGCAGAGTCTCTATTCAGATCCCATCTGGACAGAGTGGGAGGTTTTTTTTTAGTTCGGCTGAAGGTCACTGAGGCCTGTGGTGTGTACTGCTAAAACGGATTGGTTAAGTCAGAGTCGAGAATAAAGTTTTTGAGAGTAAATCCAGTGGATTCCTGTATTTATTCGGACATACCATTTTGAACATCGCATTTTTTATTCTACACCCCCTTTAAAGCCCACTTTTACAGTAGCTGGCCCACCCAAAGGACGCTCCTTAGTCTGGATAAAGTTTACTGGAGAACTTACAGCTGAACTGTACATCCCCATAGCCCTACAATAAGCTCAATGAGTTTGCAGTTTCCTCCCTTGTATTTAATAAACTCCTGAATCACATTAAAACCCACTATAGGTCTTTCCACCTTGAGGCGGCTCACAAGAAAGAGCACCTGTATAGATAGGTCTGGGTCGCTGTTGCCCTCTAGGTTGACTACTACTTCTACCTACCCATCATATGGTATTAAATCCCCTGTGACTGCTTTTACATCAAGATCATCATCAATCAGTTCACTTAAAGGTCTAACCTGTTGCCCGTGTAAGTATTTATTTAACCAGGCATTATCTAAAAGACCTACCCACTATACCTGTGTCTAGTACCGCTGTCACTAGGTAGCCTACATTTGAGAAGGGACTAGTTGCCAACTACTTGAGCTACTATACCATGTGGTGTTTCTTTGCTAACAGTCTTTAGTGAAGTGGCAAAATCTGTCTCTTGGTTAGATTTTGTTTTTAAGTTTTTCTTTGGGTGGGACTGCTGTGGTTTGTTGATCAGAGGTGGTCCCTCGGCCCTGATCGTCACTAGTTGCCCGATGGTTTGGTCCTCTTCAGGCACCCGACAGCACAGTGCCCTTCTTCTCTGCAGGCAAAGCAGTGGTTACAAGTTAGATTGGCTTGAGAAGTACAGTTCTGGCAACTTTTCCTTTCTCTTTGTGGTTTTCTTTCTGGTTGGGATTTTAAGTTCCTCTGCTCAGATGTTGAGGCAACAGTTGTCATTGCCTTTAGACTTTCCATGGCTTGTGTCAGTGCTTCTACTTGGGCACTGAGTCTTTGGAATGTGGAGTCATTGTTAATCCGACTTACTCTCACATTGTCCTTTATTTTGTCTTTTGTGTCAGTGTTCGCTGCACGGGCATGGCTTACTTTTGCAGAATTGCAGCAAAATCGGTGCCTCCGCTCGCTTTCCTCTGTTGTAGTCTTTATTACTTGGCAAAGCAGTGCCTCATCACTAACAGTGGGGTCACCTAAAAGAGTCTTTAGGTCTCGGCTCACACTGTCATATGTCTCTCCTATTCCCTGACAAATAGTGTTAAGAAAGATGCACTGGATTGTAGATACATTACACGTAATTCAATTCCATCCAGTTTATTTATATAGCACTAATTCACAACATACGTTGCCTCAAGGCACTGTACATGAAAAAAGAACAATCTAAAGAAGAAGCCAGCAGTTTGTGTTGAATCACTTTATCACAGTCTTCCATCCTGAGTAAACAGTGGAGATGAAAAACTCCCTATTAACAGGAAAAAACCTCCAGCAGAACCAGGCTCAGAACAGGTGGCCATCTGCCTCGACCGGCTGGGTTTGGGGACAGGAAAGAGACACAGTAAAACACAGAAGAACTGGTTCAGGTGCACCTTCTTCTGGAAGAGAGACACCCCCCCCCTAAAAAAACAGGTTATTGATAGAAACAATTACAATAGACATGTAGAGAAGAGAGACTAAAGAGAGCTGCAGAGTGAGAAAATGTGCTCAGTTTGTGCTCCAGCAGTCTAAGACTATAGCAGAAGAAATGAGGAATAATTCAGGTAACCTAAGCCTAACTATAGGATTTATCATAAAGGAAAGTCTTCAGTCTAGTTTTAAAAGTATGAATGAATGAATGAATGACTTTTTTTATTTCAGACAATTAACAAATTTAAATAATAAATCAGTTTCAGAAATGCTTCTAACAAACAACCTTATATCACAAAAAAAATAAATAAAAAAATATATAAATAAAAATATAGCT
>JARVJO010054230.1:0-19978 GCA_031762555.1 Cynodonichthys magdalenae | reverse complement strand
TGCAAAAACAAATGATTGCCTTTAAATTAAGTCATAATTGAAGCTTTTGCATGCATGAACATATATGTTCAAAAAAGCTTTTTTAATTAGATGTTTTCAGTTACTTATAGAATATGTTGCTTATTTTCCTCCACAGCTGCCTAATGGTGTTGAATTCTACAACAAACTGATTAAAGTTGAATCAGAATTGATCAATTTGGTGGTTATAAAAAGGAGACATCAAAAATTAGATTAATTTATATCTGAAATGTAAACAAGTTAGGATTGTCATTTTGTATAATGTGCAGTGATAAAAAAAAACACTTGTTTAGTTTTTCACACTTTCCTCCAACAGAACTTGTTAGAGACTCTTTCAGGTTTGCCATTGACCTTGGGAAGTTATTTACTCTTGCCTTGATTCGTTGGCTTTCTATCCTATCAAAATTCCATCAACTCAACACAATTTCTATCACAATAATGCCAATGTGTATTTGGTTATCCAGGAATGTCAGTTCCAGACCCTCTCATTGAGATAACACTGTAGATTCCATAATCTTGTTGAGCACCATTCCTGCCCACACTTCCACCTAAATTGCCTGTGTAATTGATATTCCTGTGTGGTATTTCAGCTGGGATAGGAATGGAATCCCGATGAGCGTTTCTTATAAAACAGGCAAAGGGACATGCATTTTTCATGGGCCCATGTTTGCTTTCTACCGTAGACATCCAGAGAGCCGGAGTGTTTGTGCGAGCACGCTTGTGGGGGAGAAAGAGAGGCGCTCTTGATGTGTTTGTGTTTGTTTGTGACAGGGATAGAGAGCTCTGAATGTGTTTGCTTGTGTGTGTGTGTGCACATGCAGTATGTATTTGTATGTGTGGGTGTGTTTATGAGCGCACAAATGTGATTGGGTAGCGCGGAGAGGGAACAGAGAGAGAGAGGAGAGAGCTGAAACGAGGCCAGAAAACACAAGACTCCCTCCAATTGACATTCCTCTCACCTCTGCTGCACGAACAATGAGGGTTAAGTGCTGATGAGATTCAGATCAACTGTAACATGGTTCGATAATCAGCAATCATCTGACACTCTATACTGAAAATTATCTAAAGGTGAGAACAGTGCTATCTACCACATTAGTCACCTATCTCTTAGATGTAGCAGTGCTTTCAACCCAAACTGCCACTCTGTTGAGGGGGATCAGCGGCAGGAATACTGATAAGCCAAAACCATTGTATTTTATTTGAAAAGACCAATAGCTGCTTTTGTCTTCAAGTGAGTTTCAAAAATTCTCTTCCCCAAAGAAAAAAAATATATTTGATTTTTTTTTTATCTTCCTCACAGGAAGCTATAAGGATGACTGCTCTGTTTTTTAGATACACATCTCCTGAGTCCATTTCATTTCCTGTGGGACTATGATATGCTATCAGTCACTTACTCTTCAGCGAGAACAGATAACAATTCGACGAGGAAGGAAAAGACTGCAGAATTGTGGGTCACTAGGCCTGCGCCGCTGACTCAAAAGAACATTACATGATCCAATTAGAAGGGTAATAAGGGTTATGCCGCTAAGAGAAAACGTGAGGATAAGGAAGAGTGGGAGGTGGAAAGAAAAAAAAAAGTAACCCTTTAGGAATGTGTTTTTAAAAGGAAGATCAGGTTTCTAAAAGTTTTCTGCTTTCCCGCCTATGCACACCCACACACCTTCAGCACTAACACGGAGCTTGAAAGGCCACAGCGTAGCCTGAAACCACAAACAGAGAGAAAAAAAGAAGATTTAAAAGAGAGAGTTAAGGGGTAATAGGGAGAATGGTGGCTGTCTGAGTTCTGCCACAGGGACAATAAATTGTACTCGAGTCTACAGTTTACCAATGATGTGTGCTGAAGCTCGTTATATTCCCTGCTTGTGCTTGAACAGGTCGGGAGGTCTGTTAGAGCTTGATGGTACGCAGAGAAGGAGACAAGGATTGACTTTGTAAGAAGGAGTGATTTCCCTGTTGTAATTCAAGAGCATGAATCTTCACTTATTTATTTTTCTTTCTGGTTTTTTTTGTCTGTGGTTCTCACAGTTTTGTCCAAGAACAGCGGGATGGCTGCTGTTGTATCTGCTGAGGAGGGATCCTTATTCACAGAGGCTATATAGAACTGTGAACACATCGCTCGTGGCTAATGAGAAAACAGTTTCCCGACAGAACAAAGAAAAGGGGGGTAAAAAGAAGCCTTTAACTGAGAAATGTGCCCAGTCACTATAAGTGTTCAGAAACAAGTGGAAAACACCCTGTAACTAGGAACAAGAAAACAAAAAAAAAAACAAAAGCAGCTGGAAGCAAACATTTCTCATTAACCCAGCCTATTGTTGATAATACCCAATGATCTGAGGTCACTGTTCTTATTGAATGTTAAGAGGTATGTACAGTATTTATTCTCTTCCCGTAAACCTGG
Source organism: Cynodonichthys magdalenae (assembly GCA_031762555.1). NCBI lineage: Eukaryota > Metazoa > Chordata > Actinopteri > Cyprinodontiformes > Rivulidae > Cynodonichthys > Cynodonichthys magdalenae. The sequence continues at coordinate 17,562 of JARVJO010054230.1, read as the reverse complement.
CATGTCTCCAAACAGCCTTGTTTAGGTGGAACGAGAGACGCAGAGAAAGGTCAGTCCCTTTTAGCGGGCATCCTGTGGTGGTTATTTAACAACAAAAACACTGCCTTATGAAGATCAATACTTTCTGTGGTCATTTAAGACCAAGAGCTTCAGCGCTGTGCCAGGGGGCAGCTATTGAAAAACAATAAACCCTCTCAACTTGATCCTTTACCTGTGATCAAGGCTGTGGGAGAGGGAAAAAGTCAGCAGAGGATTTGAAAGAAACAAGAATTTTGTACCAAAATGAAATATCGACCAACTGAAAAATAGATCTGACCTTAAAAAAAAAAAAAAAAAAAAAAAGGCATCCGGCAGCATGAAAATACAGTTTAGCTTGGTATGTTATTAAAGGGTAAGTTACCATTTTAAAGCACAATGCAGCATTTATGATGTAATGTGGTTAGAAGAGAGGCAAACAGATTGGAATGAAGATAGGTACTTGGATGAAAGCAGCTCTCTAACAGGCGTGCACTCAGACATTCATTTCATTTAATCACTAAAAATAATCTGTTAAAGTGAAAGGCAGAAAGTTAAGGGCATTAAAGTTAAAAAGCTTAACCATTTATGAAGCAAAGGGCAAACTAACAAATTTATGATGTTACAAGAGTATAAATGTATCTCTGTTTTCAAGTAGAAGCCTCTCCTGCAATTATGCTAATCATCTGCAGGTGTGAGCAGCCTACTTAAACAGGCCACACCCACTGAAGGGACTTTTTCCTCTGCAGGCTGCCTGCTTGGCTGGAGACATTATAGTTATAATAACCCCGCTCTTTAGTAAACTTCACTGTGTTTTCATTGTGTTGCTTCCCTTTGACAATAGCCATGTTTCCATCCAATTCTAATGCAAATTTTGCACATTTTTAAAATGTTGATAAAATGAGGGAATCATAAAAGACAAAGTGTTAATGTTGCTTTGTTTTGTTTGGCAAAATTTCCAAACTTGTCCATTCACAAAATAGGGTTTTAAATGTTTCAATTTGTTCAAAAACATTTTTAAACACCAAGTTACAACTAGTTGATTCTTTCTACAGAAATATTCTTGGACAGTACTTTTTCCAGCATTCAAGATCATTCAAGGACTCTTTTGGTCTCCATACTCAGTCATTTTTTTATTTTATTTTTTTTAATTAGTCTTATTTTGGTACTTATTTGGCACTGATTAGTTGAGTGTTAAGACCTGAACAACTCTGATGATTAAACAATTAAAAAAAAAAAAATCGACATTCTATTCTAACACCCTAAATTTCTTTGTTGTGTCACAGAAATTGACTCATATTTGAATCACTGCTCCGTCTCGGTTTCGTGTATGCTTGCTGCCACGAGATTAATAAAGAAAACGGGTTAAAACAGAAACTTTAATGTAGTTACAAGCTGTACCTTGTACTCAGTCTTGTTAGTAAGAATTTTGATAAGGCTTTATTTTACTGATCAATAAATTCCCAATAATTACCAAAAAAATCAAAAAAAAGAGGAAACACTCATTTTTATTTCTGACCATAAATTTTACACTTTAGCGAACATGTCCGTTGGGCCCTTGCACAGATGAGTATGGAAAATTTGGTAAATGGTAAAAGTTTAAAAGACTTGAGGATAATATAGTGGAGACATATTTTCTTGAGTTTTTATCAAGTAGCTAATAAAGGATTTAAATAACGCTGTTCTAAAATAAATTTCTGTTCTGTGTAGTCTTATACAGCTATATTCCCTTTTCTCACCAAGCTATCTTGCACTGTTTTTAAATGCATTATTTTTTAATAAAATGTCATTCTATTTTAATCCTTATGATTTTCTTTCAGCAGTGTTTTATATGTATATGGTTCAGTAAGCTCCTACATATACAGAAATATTCTGTTCCATAAAAAGATGCTCTCTATCTCCATGCAGTGCATATTCAACACGCATGAATCTTTTAAGGACCAGTGTCTTATTGGCATAGCTGATATCTATATTGCCACCTTGGCTGCTGTGTCACAGCTGGTTTTTAGCAGTGCTATATGATCCATCTGAGGGGGCTCGCTTAGTGCAGAAGGCTCGAACAGTGAGTGTGCGGCTGGTCGCAGCTAATGATGTCCTGATCTCGGCAGCCTATAAGGTCAATCCAATATCAGGGAGTCGCACAGCAGGTGAGCCCGAGAACAAGGCAGACAAGGACAGACACTTGAGCTGTGAATCCAAATGTCATTTAGCGGAATGTAAAGCAATCAGGACACTCAGCTCCTCAGATTGTCATGAGGGCTTAGTAGATGTTAAGATGTAATTTCATGGCTGTGCTCAGTTGTTTGTAATGATTCCAGTTCATGGGAATCGATGGATCGTACCAGATTAAACAGCACTGCACAGTATAATAAATCTGTTGCTCACCAGTTATATCAATAAAATTGACCCATGCACATAAAGCTCCCCCTTCAAACTCACTGCTTTAGTATTATGCAGTACTCAAATAGTCAAAAATGTACTATTTATATGAAATAATTAAAACAATGCACATGACGGTGCACAGTTTGATAAGTGACATGTATTTAAATAAGTGTCCATTAGCCTATGAGGCTGACAAAGTGCAACCTTGTTTTGATGTGCCTTTTGACAGACGATGTGGCCGTGCAGATAAATTCTCCCACTAAAGACAGCTGCTGATGAAAGATGGCCACTGGCAGGATGACCCATCAGTTTAGCTGACAGATTTCTGGACACAAAGCTCTTGTCACAACTTTATTTGCAACAGTTTTCTACTTCAGCATTTTTTTTTAGCTTTCCTATATAAAATGTGTGAAGTTAAATCTTTAAGTTGGAGATAAAACTGCTTTTTTTTTTTTTTTGCCCTTTCATTTCTCAAATATGCACGTGTTAAAAAAAAAAAAAATATGTACAGTTTGTCTCCAGTTGTTTCCAAAAATAACATGTCCCAGTTCAATAAATATCTCCACGACTGTACAAGTGCAATTAATAACCGAGGATACCTGGGAGAGTTTTGTCTGCTTGGCCACAACACAAGGACACAGTGAGATATATTGTGATGAAAATCCAAAGTTAGACCAACGCTTTCTCCGTGAACCAGCAGACACTTGTTCTAAAAAGTCATATAATTCAAAAAGCAAATGCATTGGAACAAAAAGTGTAATAAAAATAAAATATATTTTCCAAGGAGCTGTTTTTTTTTAGAACCTTAAATGTCAGGAGTTTTTTGGTATGAGGCACAAATTGCCCCTTGACTAATGCACTTCAACATTATTCCGAACTGTCAGAACTCAAGAACAGTTTGTGACTATTTGAACTTTCTCTGGTCTTTTTAAAAAGAGGTTTCATTGTAAGAATCACTGAGTTTTAATATCTGCATTCTTTCAGGGTTACTTTAAACAGAATTTAAATTATCAGTTAGGTTCAAACAACATTTTGTTGTTTTCCCTTTGGGGAGTGACAACGGTTTGAATTAGGAAGTTTTAATGCATTTATATTAGGCAGGTCATAACGATTACACCTATCATTTTAAAGTGGACATATCATGCTTTTAAATCCTTTTTCCACATTTAAACCATTCAGTTGGGGTCATAAAGTAGAACTGTAATATTTATGTCTGAATTTCTTCTTGTTGTAACTCCACAAGCCCCTCTTTTATCCTTTTTCTGAGGTGTGTCCCAGATCAACTCGTTTTGAAGCTGTCTTTTTAAACCCAAACAAGGCGCTTCACACCCCGCCCCCCTCCAGGTTCCAGTGCGGTCCAATCTAGTTTGATAGAGGGGTTTACGACTACATAGCGGCGCAGAAACGTTTTATTTGTTCCATTTTTAAATGTACTAATAAGTCTAGTAACTAGACTCTAGTTAGTTCATAGAGTTTCTATGAAGTAAATGACCATCTGGCTAATTTGTATGTTTCCACTTTCATTAGCAATCAAATTTCAAGGTATTCTTAGCTGTACAGCTGAATTTATCCAGTTTAAAGAACATCAGTGTGCAAAATTCCAAACCATTTGCTTGTGACCTGTGTCTACTTTCTAAGTCAGTGCTGAGAATTCTGTAACTTTGGTGATTCCTCCATTGATGTGAGAGAAGTCTCTCCCTCCAGACCGGAGGTGTTGCTGGATTAATCAGCCCATCATCCTGCTCGGGCTTACACCTCCCAACCTGCCACACGACACCTGCTGACCTGTCACTGGCCCACACCCTCTCCATCACACCTCCGGATGCCCATTCTCGTCTGTGGAGTGTGTTGAAGGAGAAGACGTTTCACAAGTGGCAAATCAAGCATCTGTGATTCAGCGCTCAGGGACTTGGTCCACATAAACAAAAAAGCTTGACGTAAGAGACCAATTTTTGGTGAGCCTTTTGTTAACCTGCGCTCACACAAAACCTAAATAGAAAGGCCAAACTTGTGACCTATGAGCTGATTTTGTCAAACTTTGGAGAAAAAGGAACGTTAAAGGATATTATGAGACAAGACTCTGGGTGTTGATCTTATGAAGAGTTTATATAAACTGGAAAGAATGAACAGTCGAGATGAGTTACAGTGAGAAATTTGTTGTCAGAGCTTTGGCAGAAGCTCAACACAGTTTTAATGACCAGCAGAGAAACCAATAGCAGCCCGCATCAGAGCCAAACTTTCCCTTTTTCTGACCTTCGGAGGAATGGAGGACAAACAGACCTTGTGTGTTTCCCAGTGTTCTTTTTTATGAGCCCTGAACTTGTGTGACATAATAGAGGTTTGTTATGTAAGGTATCAGTATCAGGGATTTTGAAGGCAGGAAAACTGACTCACATGCTGATCATACTTTAAAGCAGTGGTTCCCAAACTTTTCAGCTTTTGACCCACAAAATGACAGCAGCAGAGACCTGTGCCCCCAAATATTTTTGTTTGGTAAACATTGGTATCAGGTCAAATAAACAAAGATATATATAGTAATGCTATTCATTATGCTACTTGTATCCATTTTAAGTACTGTGTTTATTCATGTATAATACGATCTCGAGTATAATACGATCATTTTTTGAGCTTAAAAAGCATAAAAAATATAATCATCAATAACCTGTGTATAATACTACCCCCCACTTTATGGGTGATTTTTGGGGTTCAAGTTCTAGTATTTACATGAATGAATACAGTACATTAATCTCACTCTTTTGTAACAACTAAGGGGAAAAATAGTTGTTAGTAGTCATTTTTTAAACATAATTAATTCATAAATTCTTTTCAAGATCCCACTGTGGGTCCCGACTCCAAATTTGGAAACCTCTACTTTAAAGGAAAGTTTTATTTCAGTCAAATGTTGAATTAAATGGCAAAATAAAATGTTTTTCACTTTGTCTGACAAAAATATATGCATACCCATTTGTTGCACCTAACAAACAGCTCCACCACTTTAGAAGCATGAGGCTGCTGGTGAACAAAATTAAATTATATACATCAGGCAGTTATTTAAGCAGCACATCAGAGGATGCTAAGGTGATGCCTGTAACTTGCTATTGAAGCTGATGTTTGATCAAAAAGAAAACACAAACTTCTCCAGGCGTTCGCATTTCAATTTGCTGCACACCAACCACTCCTGCCCTTTGGAACACAGCCCTCACCAAAGCAGTCCCTTTGAGGGTTGCAGCACAGCCAGTCTGGCCTTTTGAAGTGCATTGCTTGGCAATTCAGCTGCACCAAGATGCAGGGCCTCAGCCTTGATTTGGATTCATGGGGAGTCAGCAGACGAGAGGAAACGCACTCCACATTAATTAACACCTGGCCTCATTATCTGTCCCATGTGGCAGAACTCCACTGGGGTAAATTTAACACCAATTTATTAAAGAAGGTGGCAGTGAGCTTTCATGTGTATTTTACTTAATTATGTGTATAGAATGTCTATTTTTATGCATGAAGACCCAGATTCAAATGGACATTCATTGTATTTGCATCCGTAGACCAACAAATAATTGTGAGTGTACACACCTGTGTATTTCTCTCTCAGCTCACACATGTTGCTTGAGGGAGCAGGTTTCCTATTTATGTCACAATTCAGTAATATGGTTTATCATTAGAAAAAATAATACTGCTTAAAATGCCAGTGTGGTTGTGTGAAACCCTCATTCAGCTTCAAAAACCTCCCAAAAACTCATCATGCTCTGGAAGATAACAGACGTGTTCTGCTGTGTCTGATTGAAAACTTCACTGCCATCAATCACTGCCACAGAACTGAAATCTGATGAGTGCACAGACTTTTTCTGACTGAAATGTTGCACAATTATCTGCAGAGATCAGAAGGTTTCAATCCCAGATACAGGAGAATTGGGGGATCCTTTTTAACAAGACATGATTTATTTCCGTACAGGGATTTGAAACATCCAAATTCAGATGTTTTGGATTGCTGTAAGATGTTTAATTGTCTGTGGTAGACTTTTTGTATTTTTGTGTTCTCTGTCAAAACATCCACTGGATGAAAACCAAAATGCTGGTGTGTTGATATCATTAAGATGGTGTAGACAGACATTTTACTCCAGAAAATATCAATGTGTGGAAAAACAAAACCACAAACAATAAAAAAGCAAATACACTATATTGCCACAATTTGCTCACCTGCTTTGACTCACATATGAGCTCCTATTCCTAATCCATAGGGTTCAGTATGACGTTGGTCCACCCTTTGCAGCTAGAACAGCTTCAACTCTTCAAGGTTTAGGAGTGTGTTTTATGGTGATTTTTGACCATTCTTCCAGAAGCGCATTTGCGAGGTCACATACTGTGGTTGGACAGGAAGGCCTGGCTCTCAGTCGCTGCTCTAATTCATCCCAAAGGTGTTCTATCAGGACTCTGTGCAGGCCAGTTAAGTTCATTCACACCAGACTCTGCCATCCATGTCTTTAAGGACCTTGCTTTGTGCACTGGTGCAGTCATTTGGATGGGTGAGCAAATACTCTTAGCAATATAGTGTATCAAGTACTTCTAGGGTTTGAATTCTGACTCTTACTGACACAAGTTGTTCTATAAGTATTTACAATTAATAGCTGTATTTGATTTATTACCTGGTCTTGTATATTGGCTCATTTGGTTTAATGGAATTTCTTGCAAATGTACAGAACAAAACGTATCCAATAGTATAAAATTGTATTGTCCATAATACAGTTTATTCACCCGTTAAAACGTATTTAGTGATTACTTACATCAGACGAGTAGCACTTGGAGAAAAAAAAAAAAAAAAAGCGATATAAAAAAAAAAACTAAAGGCTTGTAAAAACTAGAATTTCACAGATTAAAAAAAACAAATATGTAAAAATAATAAAACTGCTCACAACAATCAGGAAAGTAAAAGTACTTTTAAGCACTAAGAAAATAAGTGTTGAATTTATTTAGCCAAGTTGAGTGTACAGAACTGAGTTGAGTAAATGTAAAGCAATTTACTCGACTCAGTTTAGTGGAACCAGTTGACATAACTTGGTGAAATAAATTCAACACTTTATTGTTTAGGGTGCATGAAAAACTCCCAATCATGTTTTAAATTGCTAGGTGTTCAATTTTAAAGTAAAGAAGTAACAGTATTATTCTAATGTTTTCAATGTACCAAAATAATAGTAAAAGTTAGGATTAACAAAAGATACTTGGTACAATTACAAATACTAAATAAATAAATATAAAAAACTTAAGTACTGTAATAAAATAAATGTACTTTACTATAAACCTCAGACTTTCATTACTTAACACATTCTCCTGTCATAATAGTCACATGCCATGCACTCAAACATGTGTTGTCTGTCCTAAAGTAGAACTAAAACTGAGCTTAGATCAAGAGATAACTAAAGCAGCATAGTTCTACACAAATAATCCATATTAAAGTTGAGGAGCTGTAAAAAAGCAGAACCAAAAAGAACAAAACAAAAACAATTCTTCACTCTCATGAGCTGATTGTCCTTGACAAGGATTTCTGTGACCAATCCCCGGTGAGGTTAAATAAAACAAAACAGAAAATCCACCACTGTCCTTCTGTGTGTTTGTATGACCAGTAACAACACGAGGAATAATCTCCACTGTCATCAGAACATGATGAGGAGAAGCAGAAAAGCTGATGAAAATAAAGTTTAGTTTTGGGCAACTATTTGCTTCTACTCCACTGCTTAGAGAAATGTAGCTAAATGCTTTGCTTTTTTCTTTTTTTTGCTTATTTCCTCTAAGGAGGAGAGAAAAAGTGGGAACAACAGATAAAATATTAATAATTTCTGTTGTGTTCTTGTCACTTGTCATGTTAATGTGGCTTAACTACCCGAAGTATTTGAAAATTTCAGAACTGCATGAGGTGTCATTTTGCAACTGGATTAAGCACAAATACATTCAGTGTCTATTATTTAAACAAACATGAATGCACTGTTTTTTTTTTTTCATGCACTGTTAAAGAAGACAACTTTCTGTTTTATTCTGAAGGAACAGAATCTGTGCCTCACAGGGATTTTTATTTATGGTTATGAAAGAAAAATCTCTCTTTTTCTTTTTTTTTTTAAATATGCAGCTTGCATAATATGTATACGATCCAAAAACCTGTCACTATGGAGATGGGTAGATAGATGTATTGATCTCAACAGAAATGGAATTTATCAAGACATTTTGACTGAAATTGAAAATCTCAAGCAATCTACTTTTCAAGCTTCATTTTAACATTAACACGAGGTGAAAATTAAAATATTGACACCAAGTCTAAGTTCTGATGGATCAGCTCAGTTCCACACTTCGGTTCTATTAAAAGAAAGTTACAATGAAAGTGTAATCCACCCCAGAATGCTTTCAATCTAACAATGCACCAATGACTGACCTTTAAATAAATGCATCATTGATTTTGACTTGTTAGTTTCATTTACGCACTTTCAAAATCACAGAAATCTTTTACTGATTCTCGGAGCGCTGTCATTACCAAGAAAATAAGGAGACCCCATTTTCATTCTCAGCCATTTACAATGAGATGCAAGGGTCATCTCAAATAAATTGACAGAAACTGGGATGAAATTGAGAGAGTGAGCGAAAGAATGAGAGAGCACGAGAGTGAAATTGCTGCATTGTTCGTCAATGCGCCAGCTCATAGTGTGTCAACTCGTTCTCCATCTTTTTAATCTGCATAGTTATTAGAGGCTTTTATTAATTTGAAATGCCAAAGTGAGGAATAAAGCGTTACTGAAATGTCACCCATTCACTGAGCATGATAAAATCACACCAGCAGTACGTTCAGAAACGAACATTCTTCCCTTTTCTACTTCTCATTCCTACCTCTCGGACTTTCCTTCCCTCTGCAGCGCGCTCTCTTTCACTCTTTCTCCCAGATCGATATAGCCTGACAGCATGATGGCTGGGTTTCCTAAGGGTAGGTGGGTCGCAACAGTTTCCTGTCATCTTGCTACTATTTCTCTCTCTCAAGTCTTGCCCTTCAACACTGCGCCTTAGTTTTAAAAAATGATACAAACTATTTGTAAAAACAAGCACTCCTGATATTCAACCTTTTTAAAATTTAATGTACCTATTTTAGTTTGTTCTGGCATTATAAACAACAATTTTCTTTATTTAAAAGTTGCATTCAATTTTTTTTCTCTTACATTTGACTTCCTTAAATATATTTTTCAACTCTTAAATATATTTTACATTTTAAGAGACATGTCATGCTTTTAAATCCTTCAATTGGGGTCTATATAAAGTAGAGTTGCAACACTTTGGTCTGAATTCCTCCTTTATGTAACTCCACAAGCCCCTCTTTTACCCCCTTTTTGAGGTGTGTCTCTTTAAATCCAAGTGAGGCACTTCACACCCCGCCCCCATCCAGCTTCCAGCGGTCCATTTTAGTTTGATGGAGGGGGTTTACGGTTATATAGCAGCACAGAAAGTTTTTTTTTTTTTTTTTTGCCATTTTTTTTTTTTTTACATATTAAACAATGTCAACATTATAATCAAACTTGTATTAAAAATAAAATTAAAGAAACACATTTTAGATGCCAAGGGATAATTAAAAGCAAATACTTAAGCCCAGCTAAGAACTTAGATCCTGTTTGGGGGCCAACTTTTTCCTGATGACAGGAAAAAAAAAAAAAAAAAATAACTGATTTCATATCCTGTGGACTTGCATAGAAGTTTTTGCCATTGTTTGCCAACAAAGCATTAAAAAATGAAATGAATTTAACACCAATAAAATGCAACATGAACTCAGTTTCAGATATGCATTTAAATCTTACGGTTTCCTTAAAGACTCTCCCCATTCAAACTATAAAATCTGTAACTTTCGTCTGGATCTCTGTGCATAATTCAGCTTGCATTTACAACCCTTTAAGAATGAACCTGTCACAGATCCCAGGGAAATAATGCTGGCATATCTCTATCTGTCAAATGCTCGTCTCATATGGAGCATCCAACCTCGGCATGTTCAAACAAGACATGGATATTATGCATCATCAGCTGACAGAAAACACAAGACAGGGAAATTAAAAAGCCAGGAGACAAAGAAGGTGGCAGGCGAGTGAAAGAATAAATGATGATTCCCCCCCCCCCCCACACACTCTCCGGGAGTCAGGGGACATGTTGCATGTCATTGCGGTGTCTTGGTACCCAGCGGTGCGGTGATGATGTGCTGGGCAGGGCCAGTTCAGAACAGAGTCAAGGGCACGGAGGTGACGGCAAGTTAAATGCTCCAACTGTTCCCTGTCTCCAAACAAATACACGGATGAGTGATTCTCCCACCAAGAAGGAAGGGTGCAGAGATCAAAGAGGGGCATTGACAGTTCCAGGTTTGACCTCTGAACCGCTCGACATTTCAGCGCGTCGAGATAAACACGCAGTTCATAACGGGAAGGCTCCAACTGTTTTGACATAGAAATTATGGTTCTGAAAGATAACAGCTGACCTCCAACTATGCTGGAATAATAAAATCACTGGAACTATTCTTGAAATTTGCTGCTCACTACAGAATGGGTAACTTTTCATAATAAAAGGAGTGATGAATGAAAACAGCCATTTAAAGAGAATATATCATGTAAAATCCACTTTTTTTTAACTGTTAAATACATTTTGTTGTCTATTTGGAGTCTCTAGGAGTGTAGAAAAGTTGAATTTAGTTTCTTCCAAAACACCCCAGAAAAGGGGTGAAAGAGGGGCTTGTGGAGTTACAATAAGGAGAAATTCAGACCAAAGCTTTGCAGTTTCACTTTATATAGAGCCCACCTATATGATTTAAATGAAAAAGAAGGATTTCAAAGCATGATGTATCTTCTTTAAGACAAAACTATAGACTTAAAAAATAAGTAAGACTGCTGATTGTGACCAGTCCTCATTTTTAGTATAACTGGAACAAATTACTCAAACTTATTTCCTAAAACGATCATCTTATGCAACAAGTTTGCAATGACATATAGTTGTTCTTTAACTATGAAGCTAATGCTGCTTTAACCAATCATGCTCTATATTTGAAACAGCAGAACAATAAAACAATTAACCAGTGATGGCATTGCTATCAGAGGAAACAACATGAAAGCAAATATAGTGAATTTTGTGTGATCAGTGAGTCGATTGTTCCAGAATTTATCAACTGTTAAAGAAAAGCTGCTAATAAAGTTTTTGCCCAAGTGTGCATCTATGTTTTTATGTTGGCATAATGTTTAACATGAACCACAAGTTGAAATTAATGAACGTTGCATAATGTAATAATTTCAAACAATCAGTCAGTCTAGTGGAAGATGGCTGCCACAGCCATATGAAATAAGAAAATGCAAAATTGCTTTTTTTTTTTTTTATTTTGGCCTGTTTACAAATTTTGTCATTTGCAATGCATACGTCAAATGCTACTCCTCACGTGATACATTTGCTTAAAACTTTAGCAATTTTTGTTGGAACAGACCTTGCTAGTTTGCTAGCAAAATATCTCATGAATTTTTCTATTGGTTGGCTTGGGAACACATTGGAGTCCTCCCAGAGGAGCTGGAAGAGGTGGCTGGGGAAAGAGAGGTCTGGGTCTCCCTGCTGTTAAGCAGGATGGTCCTAACACCTCTCCTCTACCCAAGTCCGTTTAGCATTTCTATGGATTGACAGGAGACAACCTTAGGAGAATTATAACAGAATTTATTTAACACAACTGATTAAAAACACACCCACCACTGCTCAAACTGTTGCTTCCTCAACTCGACTCGGAATAAGCTGATGATATAGATGCATGTCAGAATGTAATGATTGGATCAACACCTTCAAATGATTAACTTTTGGGATCAATTAAAATGAAGATGGCAACTAATTCAAATTAGGCACCCAAAAAATATAATAATAATAATAATAATTAATAATAATAATGATTAATCAGTTTTACAGCTACATTTTGATGAAGCAGGTACAGTAAGTCATTCACAAGACATGCTCATCTCATGAGATGACGTGTAATGTTATTTTCAAGATTGAACCAAAATGGCTTTGCTGCTTTGATTTAACTCGGTGAGATTTTTACAACTTCATAAAATGATTTTCATCTAAAAAATTGGTATAAAAAGCAGCACATTCTTCTCACATTCTTTCAAGTAATGTAGGAATGTTGGGTCTTTTATTTTTGGTGATTTAAAAAAAAAAATCTGCGGAGCTATAAATTCCAAACCAAAAACTTGTTTTCTACCTTAACTCCATTAATTTACCAGTCATTTCTACAGCCTAACCCTGACCCCGTGTCCTAAACCTAACCACTCCCGTACATATCTAACCCTAACCTAAACTCAATTCTCACCTTAGTCCTAACCCTAAACCCCTGACCCACCAATGGTATTTCCCCCAATGGATACCAGGCTTTTGTCCCCACATGGAACAGTGGGTCCTCGCCAGGCTGTGTACCAGAAAAATGGTCAAAAGCATGTACACACACACACACACACACAGATTAGCAATCAGACTTTGTGAAAATTTATTGCTTCAGAAAAAAAAAATCTCTCCAGTGAATTAAATGAAAGCAGTAATTTCTTAAAAAGTAGCTGGTAAAACTGATTAGAAATGGCAACAAACAAGATTTGATGTGCGTTTCTGTGAGTCTCAGCCGTTTTGTAGTTTCACAATTTCTGTTAATCACCTTAAACCCCGAGCGAATGCAAACTTCACAACAACTTCTTTAGTCCATAATCTATTTGTGCTTGTAACGTCTATTACAAAGACTGAAACTTCAGTTCTTTAAGACATGTAAGACACAGATTGAAGGTTCACAATGACTCCTGCCATTGCCAGCAGATAAATCTTCTGCTTTGACTGCCAGTAATGTTCATCTCCAAGCAGCTTAGTGAGAGCTCTCCTTTCGTCTTCCCGTTCTAAGCCACCAAGGGGAACGTTGGGTGAACCAGCAGCTACAGTTCTTTTCATCCATTCTGAGAGAACTGAGTAAAGTTCAGAGGAATTACAGGAATCTACTCAGTTCTGCCCAGAGTGGCTCACATAGGCACGAATACTGAATCAGTCTCACAAATATTTACACAACTGCTTTGATGACGTAGTTCAGTCACGGCGGTTATAGTGTGGAACACGTGGGATGATGACGCAGAACTCAAATATCCCTTTTTGTTCATTTAGATCAACTCTAAGATTCCCGGATGCTATAAAAAGGAGAGAGTGTACTATTTTAAACTTTAAAATTGATGAGTTTCAAGTTGGAAAAGTCATCTTGAACGGCATCCAAATTTGTGTTGGACTTACTTAAATTATGACAACAGCTTCTACTCAGCTGAATTGAGTACATGTAACACATTTACTTCACATTCACCTTTAAAGTAAACATAAAAAAAATCTCCATTTACTCAATTCAGTTGAGTAGAACCTGTTGACATTACTTGTTTCAGTAAATCCAATGCAAATGTTTTTGAGTGAATAGTCACAACCTCAAAATTCAGTATGGCTGACTGAAATCTGAAAAGCTGCAGTAAAACTTTTTATTTCCACTTCTGCTAATTTGTTGCTCAGTATCAGTCACACACATTACTCAGTATTACTGTTCACTATGAACACATTGTACAGTCACTCCAGCTGTTAATCAGATGGCCTAGTTATCAACATCTAACGTCTTTATCCAACATACCCAGAATGTGAAAATTTTCTGCTGTGCTTAGTTGTGTTTATGCTCAAAACACCCTTAAGTGTGAATTTAAAACATCTTAAAATAGGTAGGCAATTTAAAAAATAGACAGTGAATCTAGTGAAACCAACAGGATTTGAACCTTAGAGACTGGACAAAAAAAACCTAAAACTAAAAGTGGGTGTTTTGAATGTTCTCATTATCTAAATTCATAAAAATCATTTACTGGAATCCATGGGGTGAAGTATTCTAATAACTATTTAACTTACTAACATTTAAATATCTATTTGTATTGTTGTGAATTGAAATTAAATTAAATCAATTACAATGCAAAGCACACATCAACACATTACACACATAATTGGAAAAGAAATAAAATGACACGGTGTGGTTAGTTTAATCAGAAAATATCCATTCCTTGACTCCACTTAGTGCCAAACATTTGTCCCAAAGACTTCTTTATTCTAGACTTTTATTTATTGTAGGCTGCTAAATGGATCATTTTTGTTGTACTTTTAAAAGCTTTGTTTCTTTCAATACACTTTTCACAAACCAATCATATTTTACAACTATATGTTTAGCAAAATTTTCTTGAAATAACTACCGAGCGACAGAGATGAGAATTCTAAGCCCGGAGCACAATGAGGAGGTGGAAGGAAAGAGCCACCCAGAATTTTTCTGACCATCATCTAGGAGGCAAATCAGCTTCTGGGGAAACTGATTAGACCAGGCTCACAACTGCAGGCAACTTAGTGATTGGCTGAAAGGGCTCATTTGCATGCTTCTCTCATCTCCAGCAAACTCTCAGGAAGCACCAGTGGATAAGGTCACTGGTGTCAGTCTGCCTGTGTGCCAGCTAAGTATGTAAACAGATCAAACATGGAACAGCCATTAAAGCGAGTCCATAGGGTGCCTGTGTTTCTAAACATCTGGACAGTGATAACCTTAAATGTATGACTGAAGTGATCAATATCCCGGTAGTCAAAAGCAGAAAAAAATAATAAGAACATCTATGTTCTTAAATATTCATGCACTTGAATAGAGATATTATACATATTTTACTCACGCAATGAATTTTTAACAGCATCTTCTGAGCATCAGTCTCTGAAAGTAAAGACTAAATTCGAAGTATTTATTTACCATGAAGACTGAACAGCTTCTGAGTGCTTGAAATTGGCTTTTTAGTAAACATGTAAACATTATATTGCTTATTTTTATAAAGCATTAATCAGCTTATGTTCTTTAATGTTGAAATTTTCTAATGACCCCCCCCCCCCTTTTTATTAACCAAATATTTGCAAGCAAAATTTATTGCACTTTCGCTGAACAGCAAAAGTTGGAAGCCAAAGAACAGACCTTCAATGGTGCCAGCAACCCTTTGAGGCTTAAATTAGACCCAGATCTTTCTTATTAGATCATCCAACCATGTAATTATTCATCTACATTTAAGCCAAAGAATAGGTAAGCTGATGGCAAAGTTATACATGATACTGTTTTGACAGTTATGGAAAATTGGTCATTTTAAAAAGATGAAAGTTAAAAAAAAAAAAAAAAGAGTGAAAGCATCACTCCAGTTATTACAGTTCATCCTGTGTGGCCATGGCCATCAATACAAATTTTATTTAAACCCTATATTTCAACTTTACAAAGTTTAGCATGGAGAAGCTACAGTGTGCAGCTGGCACTAAAGAAAAATAAATTGGATCCAAAAATCCTCTTTTGGATCCAATTTATTTCATTTGCTGCATTTAAAATTTTATTATAGTACTTCCCAGAGATAATACTAAGTTTAATGAAGAGCCTCATTACCACAACCCTTTTTTTTCATGTGGAACACATTTTTCCACTCTAGGAAATGACAACAGTGCTCACATGCAACTGTTCAAATTAAAAAGTCTTTTAAAACTCTGTGATAGGATTTTACAAAAAACATTAAAAAAACTGACACACGTTTCAATTTTAAAGCTACTTTGAGAAATAAGAAGGGTAAAACTGTGCTTTTCAATATTTTGAACTAGTTTTTTTAAATAAATGGTAAATGGCTTGAACTTATATAGCGCCTTATCAAGTCCACGTGGACCCCAAGGTGCTTTACACTTCATGCATTCACACACTGATAGTGGTAAGCTCCAGCCATAGCTGCCCTCAGGCACACTGACAGAGGCGGGGCTGCCATGCACCGGCGCCACCCGACTCTCTGACCACCATTGGCAGGCAAGGTGTGTGAAGTGTCTCGCCCAGGGACACAATGACTGAAACAGCTGGAGCGGGGGATCGAACCGGCAACCTTCCGGTTCCAGGACGACTCCCCTCATCACTCCATTACAGCTGCCCCGTTTTGACATAGTAGTAGTTTTGATATATAAATGCATGGTTGAAATTATGTTGGAGATCTTCAAATTTCTTCAAATCATCATTTAAAATGGAACACTACACCCAAAAACAGGTTCACTCTTTTTGACACCAAGAACATGCTTTACAATATATTTTTCCTCATTAAACCAGTACTGTTTTATTATGCAAAGCTGTTTCTGAGCAAATACACACACAGATGAACTACATATCACTCAAACTATAATGGACAAAATGAGGTTCAGCTTGTTGACCAAAGATTATGCTTCGTGTAAAGGCCGGCGTCTTAATCATACAGTTATGACTAACCCATAAAAAAGTTCACCAGGCTCTACAGTGATACAGGAAATAAATGAGTGAAAGTCTTAGAGTGCATTCTTCCAATGTATTACTGGCTGATGCAATGTTATATCATCATCTTTGTGTATCAATCTTGTCTGATGCAATATGGAAGAAACTTTGCCACACACCACCAGCAATTTGAATGATATGTAATTTTACCAGGCTCTTGTACTGAGAACCAATGTAAAATATTAGTATGTATAAATCACTTCCATTAGTTTTATTGCCAAATTTCTAAATGCAAACTACATATATACTACATATATTAAAAAAACAGTAAATAAAAAAAGGGCACCTTCTGCAGCCTTATGTTACCGGATCGGAATATGTTAGAACTCACTGAGTGTGGGTTTTACTCATCGTGCAGCCTGCGTCATGTTAATGTTGCACACTCAGGCTGATAAAGGTCTAACAGTTTTGTTTTGCAACAAGGCTCTGCAGAATATCACACATGACTACACAAGACTAACTCCTTTTTCATCCAACGGCGGCATTAAATGTCTCAATGCCATCTGGAGCAGGCCGAATAAAAATTCCGCTTTTAAAGATGCTCATTCTAATTGGTAAATGTTTACTTGCAGGAACTCTCAGCGGGCAGGCACACAACGTTTAATGACTCACTAAAGCCTTTGGGCTCTTTAAGCTTACTTTTAGTGTGTTTCTAAACAAATACAGCTTAGGGTTGAACTGTGGATATCAGCTCGTAAGAACTAAAACGTGACACTCAACAGTGCAGTCGAGCAATTACCCTCATGGCTATTGTGTGTGCGTGTGAGTGCACAGGTATGTGTGAGGGCTGGGTAGATTTG